>JAEQML010075433.1:0-13832 GCA_016904865.1 Pissodes strobi
ATCTATTTCAAAAATATATCCCAATTCTAATAGGTCAAAATATAGATGTATTTCTTTTTGTTCCTAAATGATCATTTTAGATATAGATATCCCTATTTGTCATAAACTAAAGGAAATTATTGTAACAATATTTGCTTTGTTTAAACTAAAAATGTATTCAAGGAAAATAAAGAATATTGAGAAGCTTGCAAGTAAGACTGTCGCTGGTTATACTTTATAATAAACTTGTAGTTGTAAGCACCTCTATATTAACATAATGTGTTATGATAAGTATAATAAATAATAAATTGGTTAATTTGAATAATAATTATTGGTCTAAAACCTGTGGTTATTAAGGTTTGCTCATTATATTGGCTGCAATTACGAATCCAGAACCTTTAAATTTTTTAGGTTTATTTCAGTGAGTATTATATTATACCTAGTATTATATTATACCTAGTCATTTTGTGTATTTTCTATGGAATAGTGATCAAATTAAATTAAAATAATCTGTATAACTTTCGTATATAAACTAGGGCTTGGAATTTTAAAAATATTTATGATTTTAATATCGTATTTTATAGGTAGATGTCTGGAAAATAAATAATTTGAAAGAAAATATCTGAATATCCTATGCTAATAATACAAACCTGCCATAATTTTGCCTCCTAATGGCGGATGGGCGGAGCTAAATTGCTGCTTGTCGCCACTGTCTTGTATAAAGTCACTGTACGCCGAAGTTTTTAAGATTTCTTTGGAATGCGAGCACAGTGGCGTGAAATGTTAAAATAATACAAATTAAATCTAGATTTGAAAACGTGTTCGAATGGTTTTTGAACACCTAGTAATAATTTAATTGAAGAAAGGATCCAGAAGGTATGCAAATAGTGAGGAAAAATTCAGCTCATAGAAATGTCCATGATGATTTCATCCCCCTATTTTTGTCCAATCACTAGACAGCCTGAGATTGTATTGGTGTTGTAGTAACAAGAGCATCAATTATTCAACATAATAACATATCCTTCAAGAATTTAGATACCTACTGACCACTGAATGAGAACGACTCAGGGTTTTACAGATTTCATTATAATTGGATTAAATTTCTATAAACGGAGACAGATGGTAATACGAACTAACCATTTCATTTCATAAGATCAGTTCACCACGAATGTATATATATTTATCTTCTTTCTTATATCATAAATGCGAAATGTACAGCTTGCAAGAACCCAGTCAACAACTACAGTCGCGGCCAAAAAAAGAGAACAATATTAAAATACAGGCATGCTATAATCAGTTAAAAAAATAGGGGAGATTATAATTTTAAATTAAAATTGAGCAATTTGTTATAACTTAAGAATGTATGTACTGTGCTGGCAAATCGTTCTGTAAAATATGTAGCAGAAGCCCAACGAAGAAGAGTAGGAAGACATAACCTTACTAATTTATTATTGTTTTTATATTTTTTCTAACTAACTAACTATATTTTTTTAATCACAAACAAAATAATATGGGGTTGGGGAGTTTTTTAAGCTAAAATCCGTATATGTTGTCATCTCACATAGCTCTTGGGTATTTACTGGAGCCCTAGTTATGTGAGGTAAGCAGGAATGGCCAACGGTTCATTAATAGCAAGATGAGCCGAATATCCAAACTATAATAAAGACAGTATTGTTTCTCGTTTCCCTATGTGAAGCTTGCTTTTGCAGTCTATGTTTGCCCGAAAACGGTGGAAGTTCTGTCTATGTAGCACCATTAAAATAAATATATCAACATACCCCTTCACGATCATCTGCAAATCTCCTTTCGAGAATTTATCAAGGTATATTCAATTTAGTTATATATTAATACTATTGATGCGGTCAGTACAACCATTGTACTACTATGTAAATTAACTGAGATTAGTAGAATATTATATCTACATACCTTTGCCTCTTGACAGTGCTGCAGGTAAGGAATGGTAATTATGTGCTGTGTATTTTTCTTCTCTGTCGATAACTTCCTTACTGCTTATCAGTCTTGTTGGCGATTTGTTCTCTATACTTTTGGCAATCTGACTTGCCCAACGACATTTTGAAAACATTTCGGTTAGCCTATAACAATCCCAACAACAATCTATGTAACAAGTTAGTAATTAAGTGAAGAAACTACCATTTTTGATGCACACTTATAAGGTTGTATTGTAAATTGTAGGTGCTTTCAATATATTAATATATTTTCACATTTTGGATAAATTGCATTTCGTCACTTCAGAGCAGAACTAGCCTAAGTCCAAAATTTGACATTTTTTGTTTTTATTGGCCTAGGATAGTTTAAACCATCACAGTTTTGATGCCTAAGTAGTATATGTTCTAACTACACTATATTATTATTAAGTAATGTAGGACATAGACTACTTCTAAGTCATTAAAAACCAAAAATGTCGAATTTTGGAGTTAGGCTAGTTCTGCTCTGTAGCGACGATTTACTTTTTATACATCATAATCAGAAAATTATGGGTCCCAGATTTAATGTGCCAGCTATTCAAGCAACCAGACAAAGTCTGAATAGAGACATTAATATGTCATAGTAGACCCAATCATTGAAGGTCTTATTATTTTGCAAGTCAATTAAAAAAGTGCAACTGTTTGGGAGCTATTCAAAATTGAAAATAGTTTCATCATCCGTGCAAACTTGCAGTTTGATGGAATATGAAATGCTTGGGTGATAAGGGAAATTTGAATGCACTGCATTATTCATAAAGAAGCTTTAACTGCAAAATTGTTCAGTGTAGGACTAACAATCACTATTCATGTTCAATTGCAAGAAAACAATATATAAAACTGTGTGAACTAGGATGTTGAATTTTATCCCTAAAGCAGGTGGTTCTAACATCATTTTACGTGAAGGATTCACCCCTGAGGCACGTGGCCTATAGAGACAGTCGTCCGGCTTAATTTTAGCTCTAACAAAGTTGTTTCAGAATGCATAATTGTATCAAATACAGAAATAGCACAATGAGTTATTAGAATACATTGTAGCAGCTCGCTGAATTAACTAGCATTTTTTAATTTACAAAACAGACTGAATCTTAAAATCCTAATACGAAATTCTGCTAGGATATGGATATTGGATATCATATCGAGTACTCTAGTGATCTATATATTTTACTAAAAACTATTGGGTATCTGTTTTGCCCGTCCATGAGTCAGGCATTATCAGACCTCAATGAGGAATAGTGTTTCTGTTTTTTGAATAACTTTGTCTTGGTCTATTAAAGTAAATGCCAGAGTCGTTGTTTTTTTAAAGAGAAACTAACACTTACTTAATACTGCGAACCTGAACACTAAACACAAATAAAACGCCCGTCGTCTTTTTCGTAACGAAGTGTGATCTATACTATTTTCGATCTCATGAAGGATTGCCTTCACAACTTTCAAAGTTGTTTATCGAGCAAAAAATGCAAGCAGATAAGCCTTACCCGACCGCGAACGAGAAAATTGTCTTGTAAGTAGTTAATAATATTTTAGCATTATTTCATTGATAACTAAGAACTAGCAGAACTTAAATCTAATATTTAACGCCTAGGAGGTTCATTCAAATTATAAAAAAATGGACGTTTATTTGATACGTGTAACTTTTCACCCTATATCTATACCGCAATTCGTGGTTTTTTATCATGTCTAAAAATACACAAAACACTGAATTAATATTTATAGGGATATTGATTAGTCAATTCTTTAAATTTCAACATGCACCGTTGGTAAGCTTATTTCTGGATGTTTTTCCTTTTCTTATGATGCCCAACTCAGGCGTATAAATAAACCTAAACCCCAAGAATTTTTGGAGAATAACATAGGCCGTATAAGTCTAAATCCTCGATGATGTTTAGCGTAAGCCGAAACTTTTAAAATGGCTTTGCCCACGCCGATATGATTTAACAGAACTTTTACCTTACACAAGCAAAGAGAGGGGACGCGTAATTGCTGTGTTAAACCGTCATCAATTGTTACCATGTAACATGACGATCTGACACGGCCGTAAATTTAAATGAAAAAGAACATTCGGTATGTAAAAATTGTATGCTCAGGAATCGCCGGAATAATATTCACCCCGTGAGGGGTTTGCTAGTCCCCCATCGGGCGCCTCCCCAGGTGGCGGATAGGGGAACGCCTCACATATGTGTGGTACCGGGGAAATCAAATACCCAAGGCGGTCCAAAATTAGCACGCAACGTCTGACTCAGAATGAGCGGCTCCAAACGGCGTCTGTACCCATATTGGGCGGCCGAGATAACACTCGCCAACACGCTCGACAAGCGTGGCGTTTTAGTTGCCATCAACCTTCCAAAAACCATGTTAGATTTGAAATCCAAAACAAGATTACCCCAGATGGGTAGAGCGCAAGTCTCAAAATCCCTTCCCGATATAAAATCGGGCAGCCTCACGGACTCTGGGGGAGGCAAGAGATCGACGAAATGTAACAAACCAAAGCAGACTATATACATTGCTACTTACAATATTAGGACGATGAAAACAAATGATCACTTAGAGGAACCAGAGGAAGAACTGAGGAATATTAAGTGGGACATAGGAGGGCTATGTGAAACACGGCTGCAAGGAGAAAAAATGACTACTCTAAATTCTGCACCCAACGTGTTTCAAAACAACTCCGAGACCAACTATAGCCAGGCAGGGGGGAGTGGATTTTATCGTTAACAGCCAATTCAAACACCTCATCACTAAATACCAAGCAATATCAAACAGGGTGATATGTTACAGTACAATTATAATACAATTATATTCATGTATGAAATCCAAAAGCTACAGGCAGCTTGTCTGGATTTCCAGTTATGAATAATTTTAACCCTTTACTTAAAAAAAAATAACAAAAAAAATATGCTAAGATAAATTCTAAATTACAAGTTAAACCAGTTTAAAGAAAATTTTACTAATATTAAAATGGTTCATTGAAAGTTATTATTAATATTAAATAGATACATCAGGACACCCTCTAGTAATCATTCAATAAAGGCACCGTACAGGTTATTTGCTGATAATTTATCTTTGTCCATTTAGATATGCCCAACAGGAAAGTATGCAAATTTACAACAGACTTTAAATTTAAAGGTATCATATTGAATAATTTAGGGCCGATATACCTAATGTGCCTCTGCGAGGCTGTATATGTTGCTAGAGGAACAAATAGACACCCACCCTTTACAGATCTGGTGTTAACATTGTGCATAATCATACTTTTTGTATTTATTACACTTTTTCATAAACCTAAGAGTACCCTTAACATACAATTGCCTTACCGGTAGAAGTTCAGCCTCTTTAAATAATAAATCTTATGGATACCTCTTGCTTCTGTTCATGAAAATCTTTATTATGTATTTTTGAGTAATATTTAACCGGTGAAGAATGTTACCACATGCACTACCCCTGCACTACCCCAGACACTCAAACCATACATCAAAACTGATTCAATCAAGGCCTGGTACACCATTTTTAAAAGTTTTAAAGATAAAAATTCTCTAAGTTGATAAAATTTATATATAGTTTTACGAATTTTTTGGGTAATATAGTTAACATGAGCTTCATACCTTAGATTCTTGTCAATGAATACCCCCAGGTATTTTATACTATCTTTTGCTAATATCCTCTCCTCACATCTGCATACTGACATATCCATAACACGTTCATAATTATGCACCCTTAGGTCAGGATGGATCACATCTCCTGAGTTATTCATAGAAAAGGCCTTATGAACAGTTTTCTTCACATTCATTGTTAGAAGATTCTGATCCGTCCACAAACGTACCTTGGAGATGTGATCCTCCGCCCTCTGAAATGTCTCTTGCCAAGATTTGCCTCTAACCAAAATCACAGTATCATCAGCATAGCACACACATTCACTATTTTCATTTGGCAGAACAGAGAAGAGATCATTAATATACAAATAAACAATGTGGGACCCAGTACAGTACCCTGTAGCACCCCAAATTCCACCGTACCCGTTTTGCTTAATGAATCATTTATTCTTACTTGCTGGGCTCTATTTTTCAAGTAAGACTCAAACAGGCTGTACACAAGACCTCGCACTCCAATATCTTCAAGTTTTTTAAGTAAAATTTGATGCGCCACAGTATCGAAGGCACGAGCCATATCCACAAATATACCCAAAGTTTAAAATTTGATATCATAATTTTGCAATATATAATCTGTGATGTGCACCATAGCTTCTTCCGTGCTTACTCCTGATAGAAACCCATACTGAGATTTGGATAAAATATTGTTGGCGTTCAAAAAGCTGTTTAACCTTAGTTTTATACATTTTTCAAATAGCCGGCTAATTGAACTAGTCATAGCAATTGGTCGATAATTTTCTTTGTTTAACTTATCTCCAGTTTTGTAAATAGGAACAACAACTGCTTTCTTCAGGATTTCTGGATATGTACCTTTTTCAAATATCAAATTTATTAGATGTAAGAGTGGTTTCAGAAGGTAAATATGATTATCTTTTAATAATTTAGGCGGAATATTGTCGTCACCAGGTGATGCTTTAGTTTTTAAGGCATTAATAGCGGAAATTAACTCATTTTCATTTATTGGATTTAAAAACAAAGAATTTGAGATACGCTTATTTAAAAACCTATAGTTATTTTTTTCAATTTTATTTGCCACGTTTTTGTCAATAGTACCAAAATATTCCAAAATATGTCAGCAATTTCCAGATTGTCACAAACAAGTTTGTTTTCAGTCTTAATTGAGGATATTCCATTACATTTTTTATTTTCGTTAGTTGTATGCTTAATAACCTCCCATGTTTTTTTAATGTCGTTCCTACATTGAACTAGCCTATTCTTGAAATACATATATTTGAAATTTTTAATAAGATTCGTAAGAATATTTCTGTATCTACGAAACATTTCCATTGCTTCAACGTTCTCCGGGGTCCTATCGGCTATTTTTTTTAGCTTATCTGTATATTTAATAGATGTAATTATCCCTACAATGATCCACTCTTTTTTTTCTTAACTTTTTTAATTTTGATTAATTGAGTCGAGCTGGTGATACAATCACTTAGTATTTGAATGAAATTTTCAGTACACAAATCAATGTCTATACCGCAAACTGAATTCCAGTTTTGATTCTTAATTTGATTTTGTAGTTTTATGCAGTCTAATCTCTTTATCAGTGAAGGCGAATTGTTACCCTCTCCAATGGACTGACCATTCGCAGTTTTGAATTCTATATTTAGTAATATTGGAAAGTGGTCAGTACAGTAAGACCACAATTTAAGACAACAGGCCTAATGCTACTATCACTAAGCCAATTGCATACAAAAAAATGGTGGATACATGACCTGGACAAGCGGTCTTGCCTGGTTGTAGAATTTATCAGACTCACATATCCCAATCCATTCAAACAGTTCAAATAATTACATGTTGTTTCATTACCCTCATCCATCAAATTGATATTTATATCACCACAAAACACCTCTATAGGATTTTTCGCTGTTTGTTTTTCGAGAAGAGTCTGTAAGTCGATTACAAACTCATCAGCATTTAGAGAAGGCAATCTACAGGGTGTCCCAAAATTAGTGTAAAAGATTTTAACAGCGCATTCTACATATAAAATAGACACTAGTTTCCTTAATAAACATATGTCGAAAAATGCACCCTAACAGAGTTACAGCCCTTAACAGGTGTCCTCCTGAAGATGGTTTTTATTCCATATTTCAGAAACGATTACAGCTATGCCTTTGAAATTTTGGTATTAGGGTAACTTTAGCATGCGGATTTTATCTCAAATTAGAAAATTCAAATTTTAATCAGAGGCGTGACATTTGGGGTGGTAAACGCAACTAAACTGTCATAACATTTTTGTGGGTCCACTTTTAAAGTTTTTTCTTTTAAAATCTGAAAATCTGGGTTTTTCTACGTAAAAAAGGTACTCTTGATTTGTATCGCTAAGATGCACCGTTTATGAGAAAATCGGCTTTGAAAATCTTTTGTTGCGATACTTGCATGATGATAAAATCCGATTGCATGTAATAGAGCCAACTAGACTTAAATAATAATTGAACCCTATGCTGGAACAACGTTGTAACCGCCAATATGTGTAAATACGGTATTTCCGTGGAACAACGTTGTACGTGCCCTAAATAATCCGCCAACGTAATAGTAGGGGCACAGAATAGCCAATTCTTGGCTATTCTGTGGTAGGGGCATAGGAAATTTTACTGGTGGTTTTCTGATGTCATTTTGATTAGTTGAGTTTGTTACTTTTGTGGAACAACGTTGTATGCGCCGCTAAGCCTTCTAGTTTCGCGCCAATTTACTTCGTTTACACGTGCTCGGCACGAGCTGGATTTTGTAAATTGGAAACAGAAAATATGTTAGTTTCTATCAAAATATTAAGAGCGATGCCTAGAAACATGTTCTGCATATTTTATTCCTGGTTTATTTGATTCATAAATATACGTTTTTCATTTTCAACTGTCTTTGTTTTTAACATTAAAACAAAGTTGTAACCGCCTTAGTTCCGTAAAACAACGTTGTAACCGACGTGGATATACAACGTTGTTTGATTGAAATGAGGAAAATATGCTCTTAAATCACAATTCTGTATGTGCTCAAGTCTGTAGTGCCTATCATATGGTTAAGTTCATTATTGTTAGTCATATTGAGCATATATTCACTCTATTTGATAAAGCAATCGATCATTTTTTGTTTTTTTCGATTTTCCAACAAAATATTATTCTGCGGGTACAACGTTGTTCCAGCATAGGGTTCAATTATTGTTAATAAGTTTGAAGGTGGTTTTATTTTTATTTTTGCTAAACAAAACACTATGAGTCCAAGGGTAGTACAAATACCAAAATAATGAAAAGCAAACTGATTGTTAACTATAAGGTGTATTTGTAATATTGCTACAACAATGTGTTATTGCACAAAAATTTTTTATATTTCATTATTTTTTTTTTCCATTAATTGGACATTTTATGAAAAAATGCCGCCCTTTGGATATGCCGCCCCGGACAAATGTTCGGGTTGTCCGCCTCTAGAGCGGGCCCTGCTGAGTAATCAGAACATTACCATTTTTGCCCACACATATTTAAACCCTTTTTCCTTTAATTCCCGTGCTTTTCTGAAGAGGTTACGTTCTTCTAGTGATAGGTCTTCGTTGAAGTAGATAGCTGAATTCTCTCCAGGTAACCCACAGATGGCGGTAGATATTTTTCCTTTGTTTTTCCTCTCCTCAAAAAATGCTTTCTTGTCATCTTTATTTTTGAATTCGACTATTACTGGACAATTATTTTTCAAAGTATTGGCGAGTTTTATTACAATATCACTTCTTTTCAAATTTCGACACACATGTTTAAGAACTTTTTCAACCTTAGGTACTACTAGTTGAGGTATATTTATCCCCTCTTCAACTTCATATTTTATCCCCACCACGACAAGATTGGCACTTCTGCCTACCTTGTCTTGTCGAGATGTGATTCCTTTCAACTTCATTGTTCAATCGTTCATTGTCCGTTTTTAAATTGCTTATTTCCCGTTCATATTCTTCATTTTTTGTTCTTCGTGTTGCTCGGCGTAGAACTTGATATTTTTTACTAAATCACGTATCTCCAGTTTCAGTTCTCTTTGTGATTGTACCAACTCCTCATTTGACTGCCCGCCAGATATCCCAATACTTTTTCGAGCATTGTCAGTTCTCACTTGAAGTTCATCTTTGGCTTTGCAAGTAGTGCAACACCATTTATTCTGCATTTTTTTCAATACCTCAATATATCTGATAATAAGCCTAAACAAAAGATACACTATCCAATTGATACACTACTACGCACCTACAAGTACAGCGAGCAACGAATTAATAGAAGAACTATATGAAGACATTACCCGGAGCCAGAAACCTCGAAAACTCAGTATGTAATCATTACAGGGGACTTTAACGCCAAGGTAGGAAAGAAACAAGCAGATGATACATGATACATGGGGAACTTTGGTCAGGGAGAACGGAACGAAAGAGGAGATCCCCTCGTAAACTTCTTAAACAACGAAAAACTACTGTATGAACACCTTCCAAAAACAAACTCAAAGGAATTGGACGTGGCGAAGCCCAGGCGGACTGGTGTAAAATCAAATAGACTTCATCCTCGCTAATAGAAACACTATCTGCAAAGATGTCACAGTGCTAAACAGGTTTGACACAGGAAGCGTGCCAAGATACAAATCAACACCAACATAGAAAGGAGAAGACTAGTCACCAGACATACATTCCCTAAGAGATGCTCTGCAACTCAATCAGGGAACCTATCAAAAAGAACTGGACAAGACGCTAAAGCCACCGGCACTTCAGGATAAGAACATAGATGAAATCCTCAATAAAATATCGCACGGCATGACTACAGCCACAAAGAAAATATGCAGCAAGATAAGACAGAGATCGGATACTAAATTAAAACCCGAGACGAGAGAATTAATAAAAAAAAAGAAGAAAGACTGACAGAGATTCCCCAGAATATAATATCCTAAATAAGACAACGAAAAAAGAAATAAGGAAATACCTAAGAGAAAACAAAACAATCAAAATCCTGGAAACGATAGAGAAAAATAAAGGCATAAGAGTTCTAAGATCGAACCAAGAGAGGGGAAAACAGAAAATTGTAAAAATAAAAAATAATCAAGGAATCCTAATCACAGATAAACAAGAAATTAGAAGGGAAATACAAATATTCTAGGAACAGCTCTACCAAACAACTATACCAAGCCCAAATGGACCACCTAAACACATTACAAACGTAGGCTCAGAAGACATGCCGGAAATATCACCATCAGAAATTAAATACGCACTCCAACAGATGAAAAACGGCAGAAGAGTCCGGGAGAAGATCGAATAACACCGGAAATGCTAAAGATGGGAGGAAAAACACTAATAGAGACAATAGGAGTGCTGTTAAACAAATGTCTGATAGAGGGAAAAATCCCGGATCCATGGAAAAATACCAAAATCGTGCTAATCTACAAAAAAGGGGATCGTTCAAATATAGAAAACTATAGGCCAATAAGCCTGCTATCACACCTATATAAACTTTTCACTAGAATTATCAACAATCGACTGATTATGAAACTAGACTCCTACCAACCGGTAGAACAAGCAGGCTTTCGAAAGGGCTTTAGCACTACAGACCATCTGCAAACAATTAAAGCAGTCATCGAGAAAACAACGGAATACAACATACCCCTACATCTGACGTTTGTGGACTACCAGAAAGCCTTTGACAGCGTTGAAACCTCCTGGTCTTTTCTAACAGCAAAGGAGGACGCGAGAATCGATTCGAGATACTCTACCCTTATTAAGAATAAAGAATATCTATGATAAGGTAACCTTTCACGTAAATACAGACGACGATCTTAAAACAGACAAAATATCACTGGGCAAAGGAGTGCGACAGGGAGATACCATCTCTCCCAAGATATTTACCCTAGCACTGGAGAATGTTTTTAAGAAGCTTGAATGGGAAAACAAGGGCCTAAACATCGATGGAGTATAATACCTCAATCACCTCAGATTTGCAGACGACATAGTCTTGATGAACACCAACATTCAAGAACTGAACAACATGCTAAATGAGTTAAACGATCAATCCAAGAAAATAGGCCTAAAAATGAACCTAAACAAGACCAAAATAATGAGCAAAAATTAATGTAACATCACCATAGACAACGTTACCATAGATAATGTAGAACATTACATATACTTAGGACATAAAATCAAGCTGGGCAAAGAAAACCAAACTGCGGAAATCAAACGCAGGATCGATTTGGGTGGCATTCGGAAACATGAACTTTATTTTTAAGGATAAAAAGGTACCCATAAAACTAAAGAAGAATGCCTATGACAGCTGTATTCTGCCGGTTCTCACCAACGGCTTGGAAACTATGGCAATAACCCGAAGAGTAGCTGAGCAACTGAGAGTCGCACCCGCGTGTACTCGGGTCGCACAGAGAGCCATGGAGAGAATAATGCTGGGAGTTACCTTAAGGGATAAAATACGAAATGAACAGAAACGTGATAGAACCCAACTGACGGATGTTGTGAAAAGGGTAGTAAGCCTGAAGTGGCAATGGATCATACATGCGGCGAGACAGGACCCAGATAGATGGACCCAAACAACGGCACTCTGGAGACCAACAGGAACAACAAGAAATGTGGAACGACCGAAAAAGAGATGGATATACGATGTCAGAACGGTGGCAGGGGGACAATGGATGAGATTAGCGAGAAATCGCGGGACATGGAAAAACCTGGAAGAGGTCTATAACCGACAATGGATGGACACGGGCTGACGAAGACGAGGAAGAATATTCACAAAATTACTTGCAACAACAGTTTAATAGGCATTTGACAAGTAAATAGATAAGTACACGGATACACATAAACACGGTATGTCAGCCGTTCGAAAAATTACAGCGTGACATCAAGTGTGTTGCAGATTTTTCCTGTATTATATATATAAATTCCACCCGTGACGTAGTATACGAACTGTCATTTTTCGGAAAGCTGACACACCGTGTTTTGGTTTAGGTGTATCGTGGATAAGTATAATTTCCTACCTGTGAAATGAAATGTCAAGTTGTTTTTTTGGCACTACGATCATAAAAGAAATATACAACTATTTTTATTACGTGAAAATGGATATTACGCCTCCCCTCTCTTTCCTTCGCTAAGATTTTTACCCTTTGAAACCAGTTTTAAATTATGGCCACTACCCGACCCCCTTTCAATGGAAAAAAAATACAAAACCATCCCGAATTTCATTCTGCTTACGCTCGCACCAGAGATAAAATATCTTTAGATATTTATTTATCTTTGGCTCGCACTGTATATAAACGCTAAGTATAGGTAAAAAACCCACCTATGAACCACAACCAGTATGAATGGTCATTATAAAATCATCATTGCGTCAACTTCAAAATCGATGGTTCGCTTTTGGTAAAACATTTTACATTTAAAAAAAATAATCTAAATTCAAGTGAAAACACACACACAACCGATGAGCAGGTGGCATTCGTATTTTAAATCGTTACCCGGAGTATATAGGGAATTTTCCAGGAGATATGACGTGGGAATGCTGAGTGAACTTGGAAGAGGCGCGGGCAAAGGAGGAGGTGGCGGTGGACCTATAAGAGAAGCTGGAGGTGCTTTTGGTACGATAATATATGCTTTTCACAATTAGTCCGCCGCAAAGTTCAATATTTATGTCAAAATCGTCACGAATTTACTGCCCTGCATCTAGGACAATTTTTATTACATTATTTGGGTTTTTCAAAGATAGTTGCTTAAATACAGGCCAAGTCCTCAATTTTTTATATGGGTGCCCGAAACTAGCCATGCATAAATCGTTTCTGTAAATATATTGAATTTCTGCATCATCTGAATTGATAAATAAATACATATTGTTGTAAATTTAATAACGCTGCTGACAGCTTGCTATCGGACTTAGCAACAACATTCTTTCAGGTAAACTGGGAACGAAATATGACGTGGGAATGCTGGGTGAACCTGGAAGAGGAGCTGGCAAAGGAGGAGGTGGCGGTGGACCCATAAGAGAAGCTGGAGGTGCTTTTGGTACGATAATATAGGCTTTTCACAATTAGTCCGCGGCAAAGTTCGATATTTACGTCAAAATCGTCACGAATTTACTGCTCTGCATCTAGAACAATTTGTATTACATTATCTGGTTTTTTCAAAGATAGTTGGTTCTATACAGGCCAAGTCCTCAATTTTTTATATGGCTGTAAATATATTTAATTTGTGCATCATCTGAATTGATAAATAAATAAATACATATTGTTG
>JAEQML010075434.1:0-13832 GCA_016904865.1 Pissodes strobi
TATATATTGGAAAATATAATTACATTAAATAGCTTTAGGATAGCTAAATCTATTTACACAAGTAGGTACATTATGTTATTAAGGTAGTATTTTGTGTATGAAGTTGGATTCTACTTCGTTGTGGCTATATTTTAAATATTGTAGCAAAAAGTAAACTTTAAACATCTACATTGATTTTTATTTACGAAGACGAGACCGAATATAATTAACAGATCAAACAAACTTACCTTAAATGAAGTTCGATCGTAATTATATGAAGGTCTCGTCGAAGTAAATAAGACCCCCACCCCCCCCAAGCCCTTACCTGATCCTCATCATATATCATATATCCCTTGTTTTTGCAACAATATTTTCCTGAAAACTTTAAAAAGAATGAGTCACAGGTACGCAGGGAGCGACGGACGGGAAGATGGATGTTTTGCTTTAAAATACGTGACATTCGGTGCGAGGTGGGGAAACTACATTGCTTCTTATTTAGTTCGACGAGACGTTCATATAATTACGATCGAACTTCACTTAAGGCAAGTTTGTTTGATCTGTTAATTATTCAGGTATGGAAATAATAGAATATTTACCCGTCGCTTCATAAAAGTTATGCAAAAATTGCTACGCCTTAAATATTTCTCATTAAATAAAGACTAATCCCCTAAATAAAAAATGGGTAATGAAGAAATTCGGTATTAGTTAATCAAATAACGATGAAAGATAATAAACAATAAAAACGGTAGTATCGTTAAAAGATAAAGTAAGTAATTATATGGCCTACTTGTATGTCATTTTTATAGGAAGGTTATACCGTTGACTGTCTCAGCCAACGGTTATACGGAAGGTGAAATTCACGACAATGGTTAATGGACAGTCCCCCACTCATATGGCTACTTGGCTAGCCGCTGGTCCCAATTAGTGCTTTACTGCGCCATGTGAAGCTGCACGTAACGATATCTGGGTCGACAACAGTACGACAGGTGTCTCACTCTGTTAAGAATAAACCTTAAGAAATCCTCTAGGCAAGCGAAAGACCGGGCAAAGGATGGCTCCTAGTTCAATTATAAATAATTTTAACTATCTAAAATAGAAAGGCAAAGATATAACATAAGGCTAACCTAACTATACATAAAATAATTTAATGAGACGATATTGCCGTTAATACATAAAAATATTAGCGGCAGGGTGCTTGCCAATTTATCTCAAGATAAATTAAGGAATCAGGGACCAGATGGTCAAAACTACAACAATAATTGTATTATCTCTCCCTACACCTCATCGGTCGAAAGGGAAGACTATCCGTCATCGGTGACCACATTGACAACCCCGCATCAATTGCCAAAGGTATCTTTGACCTCCGTCAAGAGAACGAAAATGAGAAAAGACCACAGAACACTCCGGAGTTGTACCCGGCGATAGAGGTTGGGTATGTTCTTCCAAAGTATGAAATAGTCAATGTTTTAAATTTTAAGATATAAATTCTGAGTTCAAAATAGGTACGTTAAATTCTAATGTAAGGTAAAGAAAGAGAATATTAACCACATAAATCTACCAGTGAAAGGGAAGAAACTATATTTCTGAAGAGGAATTTAAAAGCGGAAGTGCCAGACGAAAGATTACAAAAGAGAAGCAAACCAAGATTGAAGAAATTCTAGTTGGTTGCGCCATGCTAATGTGACCGATTATATGAAGTCGAAGACCAGTTGCTCTGCTATTTCAAAAAATGAAGATATTACACGCCCATATCAGGCTGAGCCTTAAAAGTTTGAAGACGGAAGTTGTAAGTTCAATGAAAATAATTTAAAAAGTTGCCAAGGGCTTAGGCCGAGCTCACTCCCCTTTGATTCAGTTTAAGGTTATTTTTGTAAAAGAAAAAATTTTGCCTTTTACTTTACTCTACATAAAAAATTTACAAATTGATTGTTTTCCAGTTCTAGCGGTCTCTCCTGCCCCTAGTGCCCCTGCTTTAGCTTTAATTGAAAATGGTTGCTTGGAAAACGACATTGGATTATAGCCTGATTTTATGACACAAAGTAATACACATTTCTGCATAATAACGGAATCCACAGCACTTCTTAATGGTGACAACGATCCGTTTGTCTGTAAGTCTTTGAAGCAATGCCATGGAAGTGCCGTAGAGAGGTTTTCTGCGAAAAACATGGAACGGTGGAATCATAAAACATATTTCACCTCTAGACACATCTACTGCTATGTACGCAAACTTTTCTCCGGACGCGCTCGTAGTTTACTCACGGTGACTATTGTGATTGGAAAATTGCTGTTGGACATCTACTTAAACATGAAATTTCTAAAAACCATCTAGATGCAATAATTGATTTTGATAGAAGTGGGGCATATTAATCAAGAGCTGATACAGCAAGCAAACGATGCAGCAAAATACTGGCGCGAAGTCCTCAGGAGATTGACAAGAGTGATGTTTTTATTAGAATAAAAGGTGAACATGAGTTATTGGGATCACGGATAAATCTGGGACTACTGAAGCTTATAGCAGAGTATGACGGGTTTAGAGCAATCACTTAAAAAAAACATGAAGTGGCCACACAAAATACCCATCCTCAACGATTTACAAGGAAGTAGTTCATTTCGTTGGCAAGCGACTTTTCAATGAAGTTATCTCCGGAATCTAATAATTGTTCCAGATAATCAACTCCAGATGAAGGTCACGTTGATCAGCTTACTTTGATTTTAGATACTTAGAGGAACACATCCCTATTGAAAGATTTGTAAGATTCATGCCTAACCAAGGCCACAAAGCTAGAGATATGTGTCAAGGGTTGTGAGGAAGTTTTTGAAGGAGAATAAAATAGACACAAAGGAGATTAAAGGAAGATCACGTGTTACTGCTTTAAATTTGCATAAGAAAATGTCAAAGTTGGAAAAGGAGCTTTTTGGGAAGACATCTTGGGTTAAGTAAACAAAACTAGTGAAATCCCGCAGAACCCTAGATTGGACGTGAATATAGCCGCATCAGCAGTTGAAAAAGTTATTTTCCAATATCAGGTTAACCAAAAACAGGCTTCGTACCTCCATGTTACAAGACATGCACAATCCAACGCTTTAGCTTTATTTAGCATGGAAAGTGACAATTTAATACCACAAAGTCATGAAGATATAAGTAACTTCATTAGTACGAAGTATAGACGTAAACTAATTACGGAGTGTAGGCGAAAACTAATTAGCCTTTAAGCCATTTAGAATATGTGCTGCTATCGTTTTAGTTAGATTCTTTGGAAAAGTTCTTTATTTTAAACCATAAAGATATATTACTTAATGATGTTCAGTTATTTTCCTTTTTATCATAGCATGAATTCATCAAATTCTAAATGTTGTATAGGTACGTCCGTCGTATGTCAATTTTCTATAATTTAATAATAGATTTTAAGTGAGTATTTGTAAGTTTTTAATTGGATAATTGCTGAAAATGCAGTTTATATAACATAATTTAAAAAATATATTTTCTCCGGTAGGGCATGCGTCACAGGTTCAGTCTAGGAATCCACAGATCCAAAATATGGGATTATGTGCCCATATAAAAAACAAATGTTCATAATCAAAGTACAATATAAAAAGAGAGGGCAGATGCATATTTTAAGCAAATTAACTTCAGTATGAAGATAACATTGGATAAGATTAAGGAAACGATATTTTAGGCCAATACGAAAACATAACTTAAGGTCTACACGATTTATCATCGCGAAAGTAAAACGAAAAGATCGCAGAACATAGACCGAGGAAGACGTTCAGAAAATAACCGCTGGATATGTTTACGAAAACGAATGATATTGCTTTGAAAGAGATAATCCCGCTTAAAGCGTGAAGGTCAAAGTATTTTCCTCGAGTTAACTGAAATATATTTTGCTGCAGAAGTGTTTTAAACTTGAATCGTAAAATGGACATTGGCGTCCCTTGACACCCCTCACCCTCCCCCCTTAATAAAACTGGATGTAGGAGCCCTTAAGCAGGCTACGTATGAGCTAAACATGACTGTAGCAACTAATCTAACGTAATATTTAGCGGTAACGGCGTGGTATCGTTTTTTCTTCTGTGGTGCCATTTTGTTTTAGCTTTGAGGATATATTAATACGATGTTAACGCACGTGGAATAGGGTTCCCAGCTCGTATGATCTAGATCATATAGACTTTTGTCTCAAGTATCTTAGTGCGAACTGATCTCTCTTAAAGAAGCGCAAGTTCCAGGCTATATCCGATCATGGGCGATGGCGCTAGCAATCGTGGGGCTCTCAGAATATTTTTTACAGCTACTTTATCAATAAATCACAATACAAATTACTGTCTCTAAATTAGTTAACAGAGAAATAAAAACCAACTGTATAATAAAAAGCAAAAAACCTTATATTTCTTATTTGAAGATCTGGAAGGAACTTTAAATGGTGAACTTTGAAGGGTTTGAACGAAGTTGTCAGAATTTGACGACAATAAAACAAATGAGCTTAGAAATTAGTTTTGTCTACATAGTTCAATTTTTAAAATAGAATAAACCTGAAAACTTTCCTTTAAACTAATATAACTGCTTTGTCTGCTAGCACCATCATTCATTTCAGAAAACATTTCTTGGCAAGCTGCTGCTGATCCTTCAGATGGTTATAATTTAACATTATTCGCAGTACCTTTCAATATTAACCCAGTCGACCTTTGTAAGGGTTCATTGGTATAAATGAGTAGGGGTTCGCGAGACCGAGACCTGGCAAGTCTCGGTCTTGGTCTCGAAGAAAAAATTTAGTCTCGGTCTCGGTCTCGGGTCTCGAAGCTCGAGAGAGAGACCGAGACTACCTTGGTCTCGGTCTCGGTCTTGTCTCGGTATGGTCTCGGTCTCGGTTTGAGCAAATAAAAGTAACTAAATAATTTACTGTTTTATTTTCCGTTAATAACACAAACGTTACTTCGGAATATTAAGTTAAATGAAACATCTAATAAGTGTCTTTTGTGTAGATGGTGATATTAGGTGGTGTAGATGTGATATTAGGGATAAACTTCTTAAATAATTTCACATTTTTTGTTTGCAACAGTTGTTTGGATAATAATAGTTAACACTACTAATATTTTAATATATTTCATGTTAGTGTCTAAATTGTTGTTTTGATATAAAAATGCTTACCTCTAATGTAGGTAGGTATACAAGTGATAGGGATTTTTAAGTATGTACAGGGTGTCCCATTTTCGTAGGTTTTATGGAGTTTCACCCATATGGAGGAGAGATAGAAGGATGCGGTTTCCGGGATACCGTGCTACTTTTTTCTGAAACGAAAGGTGGCACAAACAGAATGTTCATTTCTGCCTTCGTTCTTGAGATAAAATGTTACATTTTCAATCACCCCCCGTATCTCAGCTGCCTGATAACTTATCGAAAAGGTAAAAGCGCTTCTCATATAACTTTTTACGTAGAATTCAGTGTCACCTTTGGAATAAGTATACGGGGTCAGGTCAAAAAGTTATCGGACCCTACTTTATTTTTTTAATGGGAAACCCTATATATTATTTTTTCATCTTCTTCCCCTCACCAAGAGCTTTTCAAAAATATAACATAGTCCATATTTATTTTCATAATTAACGTGACAAAACTCATTTTTTATTATTTTTTTCGTATAGTAGGCGGTCGTGGATAGCAATGATAACATTACATTACAAAAAAAATAGCTGACACTGGCCTAATAAATTTATTTAATAATTAATGAAAAACAAATCACAAATATTGTCCAAATTGCTTACCATTATATATCCTACATGTTTGGCAAAGTTTATAAATTCTTTTTAATGCATTTTCTAATATAAATGATTGCCTTTGTAATTCAGCAAAAGCGTTTTCCGTGGCCATTCTTAATTGTTGTATGTTTTCGTATCGCCTTGCATAAATTTTATTTTCTAGATAGCCTCATAAAAGCAAATCTAAAACTAAGAGATCCGGCGATCGTGGTGGCCATCGAACCGGCCCGTTTGTTCCTATCCATACTCTGGGTAAATATTCGCTAAGCTAGTTTTGAATTATTCTACCATTGTGTGCTGGATCCAACGGAATGTCATCAAAAATTCTCATTGTGTTTTGTTCTAGAATATGTAAGTATCTATTGGAGTTTAGATTCTTTTCATAAATTCGGTACACTATTTTTCTCTTGAGAATAAATCAGGAAACATTAAATCCAAACCTGTCCTGACGTTCCCTAGGAAAAAAAAACGTGGTTATTTGCCTGACTCCAAAGTGTTATGTCTATTGAAAATTCCCGAACTTGTGAAATGTGCCTCGTCTGGCCAAATAACCTGACCTTTTTTCGAAATTCATATCTTCTGCTATCATATTTATAAACCAATTGCAGAACTCCAATCTACGCTCAGCATCACCAGGGTATAGATGATGAACAACCGTGTATTTGTAAGGTTTGAATTTGTGTTTTTTTTATTCTTTGCACTCTTATTTTGGGCACACCTACCTCTTCGTCTATTTTTCTACACGAGGTTCTTCTAGGAGTTGCTTAAACAAGGGCTAAAACGTTGACCTCAGATCCCTCTTTATCTTTCTTGTAGACTGGGGGTCGAAGTTTGCTAAAAGATCCATATTGGCAAAGATTGGATCTTATTTTTTGAAATATTCTTTTTTTCGGGTTGTCTTTTTTCGGCATATCTATGACAAAATAAGGAGAACAAATAATTTCAAAATACAAGAAGGTAAATATTAACTAACCTGTTCAAATAAAGCTCTGCCGCCTGATCTATGTTTTCATTAGATAATATGAAGCAGGTATTTATTCATATCATACTTCTCATGGTATTCAAATTTTTGGTTTTGGGGCCATATTAAAAAAACAAATCAAACAATAATAACAACGAAGAACATTAAATGTCAACTACCTAAGTACGGGAAAAAATTAAATATTAGTAACGCCAACAATGACAGTAGTAAGGGATGGCATGATGATTTTGTGCATTTTGTGCATTTTGACCGCATACTATATGAAAAAAATTAAAAAAAATTAATTTTATCACGTTATTTATAAAAATAAATATGTACTATGTTATGTTTTTGAAAAGCTCTCGATGAGGGGAAGACGATGAAGAAATACTATATAGGGTGATCCATTAAAATAAATAATATAGGGTCCGATGACTTTTTGATCTGACCTCGTATACTTCTTCTAAAGGTGGCACTGGATTCTACGTAAAAAGTTATATAAGTAGCACTTTTTACCTCTTTGATAAGTTATCAGGCAGCTGAGATACGGGGGGTGCTTGAAAATGCAACATTTTCAAAAATGCCCTGTATCACAAGAATGAAGGCGGCCATGAAAATTTTGTTTGTGCCACCTTTCGTTTCACAAAAAAGTAGCATGGTTTCACGAAAACTGCATCCTTCTATCTTTACTCTGTATGGGTGAAACCCCATAAATGGGAAAATGGGACACCCTGTACACATAAAAACTAGGTACCAATTTATGTCAATTTTGTTGTCAAAGTCAACGCTTTTTCATCTTATTTTTTACATTTCTTATCAGTTGTAGCGTAGCAATACAAAGTGATGTCATTTTCAAACCATCTGTATTATATGGAAATAGTATATTATTTTATATGGAGGAAAAGTAATACTTTTCATGGCGCGCTCGTGTTTAACAGCCGAACGGAGTGAGGCTGGTAATAGAGAGCAAGCCATGAAAAGTAACTTTTCCTCCCAATAAAATATGCTGTTTTTTCTTCAAATGTCGACAAATTAATGCAAAAACGTCTCTTTTTAATAGTAATAATAATTATTATTAAAGATAAGTGGGTTCGCAAGGCGGCTTAGACCGGTGCGGTGTCGGTGAATCGGCACAGGTTGTTGCTATAGTAATGTAACATAAAGCTGTCAGTGGACACTGTCAACAATAATTATATTTTTTATATTGCGTCTTCGATTGCTTTTTAATTCCGTATTGATAAGCAGTTATTGAGTAAGTTCGATTAAATAATAACCAATTTGTTCCTAAATTAGTGATTTTTAGAAATGCAGTCACAAAATTGAGGGACAAATATAAATTTTAGTTTAATAACTCTTGAGTTGTTGACGCTTATTTTGTTGTTTGTTTGTTTGTATTGTATCTATGTTGCTATGACAACACTTTTACCTCCGCCGGCGGAAAAATGAAAAGTAAAGCTCCGGCGGAGGAAAAACGAAACTTCACGGCCGCCTACACAGTCGAGTTATGACGGATTTACTGACGTTTGAAGAAAAAATTTATTTTCTAAGTCTTAAAATTTAACGGTATACAGGCTGTCGCGAAGTTAGTGGTCGAAATATCAACCATGAATTTATCGGTCAAAAATAACCAAAATTTTTCTTATATATATAAATCGGGAAGGGAGCTAGAGCCTTTTAAAAATTGGACCCTGATGAATATGGTTTTCTTTAATTATTTCCGAATCGGTGCAAAATAGAGTTTTAAAATTTTGGGATTCTACTAACTTTAATATTCTGAATTTAAAAATGGAATTAAAAATAAAATTCTTTTGTCAGGTGCGAAGATTTTAGGAGGTGAATCTAAAAATTAACTTTTTTTGGGCTAACTTTTTGTATATTCTTTCTTCAAATTTTGAAAATTTTAATTTTTTTTCGCAAAAAAGTGCCTCTTAGTTTGTTTCGCTAGGACGCAGCGTTGTTGTTTGATATTCCCCAAAAATTCCTTTTGACGTTACAAAACATCATATTATTATAAAATAGTAGAAACACTTGTTCCAGAAAAAGTTATGACAGATTTTCAAAATTTGATAAACTATAACATTCAATTTATACCCGTTTTTTGGCACTCGGAATACATTTATAATCCGTTGTTCTCAAAACCCTGCGTCCTAATGATACGAAATAAGAGGCACTTTTTTACGTAAAAAAATTCAAATTTTCAAAATTAGAAAAGAAAATTAAAAAATAGCCCACAAAAAAAGTTGACGTTAATTTTTTAGATTCACTCCCAAAATGTTAAGCACCTGACCTGTCTAAAATTTTCTATTTCTTATTCCATTTCCGAATTCTAAATATTAAACTTAGTTTACTTAGGGAAATTCCAAAATTTTAAAACTCTATTTTACACAATTTTGGAAATAATTAGAAAAAAAACATCTTTAGGGGCTCACCTTTCAGAGGCCCTAGCTCCCGTAGGAGTTGTTTCGCGATATATGTTTATAGAAAAAATTTAAGGTATTTTTGACAAATAACTAAAGGGCTAATGCTTCGTCCACTAATTTTGGGACACTCTACAGGTACAGGTATACGGTATATACTGTATAAGTGGGTATGGTCAATGGTGGCCATTCATCTTTTAATATACTAATCTGACACAGTTGTACCAGAAGCAGTTGTTGTTTTAATGGATACGCGATGTTTTATTATTACCTTGCAGATATTACGAAAAATGTGAAAACCCATAGCTGTTTATTGCTTGGAAATGGCTCAAAATAAGTTATCTACATAATTACATATTATGTACATAACAGTATAACATTTCTTAAAATAAACAATCGTTATACCCGGATTTGCACGATTTTTCATTTTTTTGGTTGATTGGATTCCGTTGACATAAATTGCCAATAACATACATAAAAATTTGATTTTTTCAGAAAAATAAATTTTAAAAATGTAACAAATAAAAATATTTCTCGAGACCGAGACCGAGAGTCTCGTTACTTGGTCTCGGTCTCGATAGGTAAGTCTCGGTCTCGGTCTCGATTCTAATTTCCAGGTCTCGGTATCGGTCTCGTTTTCGAGACCGAGACCGAGACAAGACCGACACCGAAACCATAGTCTCGCGAACCCCTATAAATGAGTCATTCATCATCATCATCAACCAGCCCTGAAAGCGTCCAATGCTGGACATAGACCTCCCTCATGGCATGCCACCCAATTCTATTGTGACCTGCCTGGATTCAGTTGTTTGCGATTCTTTTCAGGTTATCGGTCCAACGTGTAGGTGGTCTTCGTCTGCTTCGTTTATCGGTGCGAGGCCTCCATTCCAACAAACTCTTTGTCCACCTGTCGTCACTCATTCTGGCCACGTGTCCTGCCCAATTCCACTTTAATGTGGTTATTCGCAAGACGATGTCTTTCACGGCGGTTATTCGCCGCAGGTCCTGGTTTGTGACGTGGTCTCTCAACTCAATCCAATCATTGATCTTTCCATTTTGCGTTGTGCTACTTTGAGATTTTTCGTGGCTGTCATCGATAAGGTGAGTGTTTCTGCGCCGTATGGGAGCACTGGCAGAACGCATTGGTCAAACACTTTTCTTTTCTGGCAAGTCGGGAGTTCGCTCTTGAAGACATGTTTTAACTTTCCATAGGCCGCTCATACTAGGCTGATCCTTCTGTGCAGCTCGCATGTTTGATTGTCTCTAGATATTCCTACCTCGTGGCCCAGGTGCGTATATTTTTCGACTCATTCAATTTTAGTGTTATCGATGTTTATACCTTCGCTCATGACGAGATTTGTCATGATCCTACTTTGTAGGTGATCATTTGTCCCAAAGCCCGGTCGGAAGCCTGCTTGTTCTCTTAGCTGCTCGAGTTTATTTTCTAGCCTTGATGTTATGACCCTGGTAAACAGTTGGTTTAGATGGCTGAGGAGAGTTATTGGACGGTAATTTTCCAGGTTCATTCTGTCTCCCTTTTTATGGAGTAGTATGGTGGTTGCTTCGTGCCACTGATCCGGAACGGTGCTTGAATGTAGAGACATAGGTTGAACAGTGTTCATATTTTCTCTAATAGGAGGGAGCAATAAATGCTTCTACGACCACCTCGTCTTTTCCTGGTGCTATATTGTTTTTCATTCTTGACAGAGAGCCCTTAATTTCTCCGGTAATGATGTCTGGCATCTCTTCTGATCCTTGGCTTACGGCACCTCGTTCTTGTGTAACTCCGTGTAAGTTTAGGGGTTCTTGGATGCGGCTCCGGTATAGTTCGTAATAGAACTCTTCTACGATACTCAGGATTTCGTCTCTATTTGAGTTATTGTAGACATCAAATTATTTAGCGTAATATTAATCTTTTTTACAATGAATTCCATACTCTCAGTGGGATTTGATGCTCCTACAGACGGTGTATTTGTACTCGTTGTTTCAAACTTTGACTGCGACTAGGAACTATTCGAACTATTAACAAAGGTCATAGATAGACATGTAGTAGCTGCATCGGGGGCTATGTATGACTCGCACACCTAATTATGTCCACCAGTTTTTTGTAAGTGGGGGTCGTTGAGAGGGTGAGAGGTGGTTGATATTGATACAAATTCACAACTTTTTAACCAAACCTGCATATTTATATTATCCAACGCTTTATTCGATAAATAAGAGCAACCTTAATGGCTTCAGGCATAACACAATGTGCATTCAATACATCATGCATTGCGTCGTACTATATCAAGACATTCGTCACACTTACTCACACCCGTTGCATTTGCAATAATATTCAAGATGAAACACTATGCACAAAATGTATGAGGGTGCATGAACACTTTTATGTGTTTGTCCAGAGAAAATTAATCAAATTAAGTTGTTTTGTCAAAATAAGGTAATTTAAATTCGATCACGCCACATGAACACCTCTTTTACCTTTTAATCACGGAAAAGGAAAACTTTCATAAACATGTAAAAATAAAGGTAGTTTTACTTAAGGTGACCACACACACTGCACGTTCTTACAAAATACAATAGAATCTATTAACACAAAATATCTGAAATAGGGGTTTGAGGAAAAGCGGTTCACGAAACTCGGAACAAATTGTTAAAAAATAAATAAAGTTAGGCCCATTAATCCGTAAACGTGTTTTCGCATCCACAGCTGCGGGTTACAGCTGCCTTTCATGCGTTGGGTTAGCTCTGGTTAATTTCTGTTGGTTGCCCCCCCGGAGCGAGTGAAGCGAGCGCAGGACCAAGCATGAAGTGTTCAAATATTTGAGGACGAAATGTAACGGGGGTATTATAACATTTATATTACAGTCGCCTTATGGCGAGGTCCTATCGCGTCTACAGTTTACGTATATGCGCCCGGGTCAGAACGCTCTGGACTAGAAGGCCACGAAACTAAAAAAAAGCAGTAGACAATATGGCCACCCGATTTGGGATGGGAACTAAATGCTATAAAGTATATTTTTCGAGTTTTTAACATAAAATATGTTTAAAATTATGGAATTTCTGTATTTTCAATGAACAATTTATACAAAACAGGTAATTTATTATGTTAATGGCAAGAAGATTTCCCTGTGTTCGTGAAAATAGGATGTTAACCCTATTACACTGCACTACACTACCTAGTTTTTCTACATTATACAATTATGTACTTATAGTTTATAGTTAAGGACTGATTGCTCTTGTACACAAATATCTATTAGAATTTCAGAGCTGATAATACCTAGTAATATCTAAAATAACTGAAATTTTAATATTCATATACTGTTTGCCTGAAGTAAACAAACACGTCCTTTAGGTTTTTATTTTGTGGCTTTATAATATCAATGACTATTTACCTATTTACTTTGACTGCCTTTTGACATATATACTATAATAAGGTTAAGGTAAGCACAGATCATTTTAGGCTACAGTCGGACATCAGAGAAGGGTTTGATTTTAATACCTCACTTTTACTTAGGATACCTAAATACTTTTTATTTGTAGCATTATTGAATATTGATTAAGGGTTGTAGGGTGGTTGTAGCTACGTGTTCTAATAATTAAAGTGTGTTTGAGGTTTTGTTTAAGTTCAATCGCATAGTTGAGAACATTGATTTTGGATTAATTTTCTATAATAGTGTTGAGCGAATTGAAAACATGGCGTTAACCTGCTGTGTTCCCAAATGTAGAAAAGCGGCAATTTTTTCATTTTTAAAAGATGGTGAATTGAGAGAGCAGGAAACAAATCCAATTGAGAGGGAAGAATCTTTTATTCCAAACAAGAATAGTCGGGTAAGTTTTGTTTTTCTATTTTTATAGACAGTGACTAATGATACATACTATATTTTTAGAGGCTGAGCCTAACATTACATGCACAACATATGATTAATTAATTGTGATTTTTCTATTTTTACCTAAAAAAACGTTTTGCAATACCTACTTACTTTATCCCTAGGCTGGTTATATTTTATTTAACAAATGTCTTGACCGAGATCTTGGTCTAACGCAGGTAATTAGAGTAAATGTATTTTCTAGGTGTGTGAACTTGACTTGAGGCCCAATGAAATTGAAAGGGCTACGACCCATATTATGGAATACAAATTTACATATTTTTGATAATTATTTGTAATACTTCGGTGCAGTGCCGATTATCTTGCCTAATTACCTATCATAACCCCAGACATCTAAAAGGGTGCCCCCAAGCAAAAAGGTAAAAATTAGAGTAACAGCAAATTGAAAAGTTTTAGCTGAGTGTTGTAGTTGTCAAAGTTTATCAGATTGATAAATCTTTCTCATCACTCAATGAAGCATATAGCAAAATAATAAAAGCTTAATAAATGTTAGCTGATAGCAAAGAGCAAACAAAATATATGTTTTATTAATATTGATAAAGCTTCTCAAGCTCACTTAGACTTTATTGTTTTTACTTCTGAATATCTGTTTGTATCAATAGAACAAATGAGTGCTGCTGTCAATCAAATTGCATATCAAGACAAAAGCGAATTCAACTTTTTTCGTTGTTATTTTGGTAAATGGCATATAATTAACTATTAAAAATAATTTAGGTATGTATTTTTTCGCAGTCAAAAATTAACAAAACTAGTTTATATATGAATTAATACGTATTTCATTTAATGTAGATATGGTATATATTGTTGTGGAGGATTCATGTTTTACCTTACAATTGATTG
>JAEQML010075435.1:0-13831 GCA_016904865.1 Pissodes strobi
AGGTGGAGGCACAGCAATATATCTGAGGAATGATCAGGCTACAAAGAACTTGCGGGTTACTGACCGCTCCTTGGATGAACATTTTGAATGTTGCGCTAGTGAGTTTGAATTTAGAAATTGTATATGTTTATGTATCTGTGTATATCGATCTCCATCCAGTGTGTTCCTGGATTTCTTAAATAAATTGTCTGAGATATTGGAGGCAATCTTTTCTCCAGAGAAATACTTAATTTTAGCTGGTGATTTTAATGTAAACTTTAATGTCAATAACACCGAGTCTGATTCAATTGTCTCCCTTTGCCAAAGCTACGGTCTGATACCACATGCCGTCCGTCTAACTAGGAAGAATGGGTCCGGTGGGACACAAATTAATAACATATTTAGTAATTTTCCTCCTAATGTTGCTAAGTTTGAAAGTCTTGATTGTAATTTATCGGATCGCTAGCCCAAATTTTAAATGTAAATTTGTTGGTTGGAGGGCGACAGCGGTTCGTCAAACGAAAATCTTACACAAATGATATTATTTTAAAACTTCGAAATGCTCTGATCAGCGAGAAGTGGACGGAGGTGAATGCGGTAAGTGATGCTGATGGAAAGTATGAAATATTTGGAAACATCTTTAATTATTATTTTAATTTATTTGTTCCTTTGAAGACCTCTGGAGTAAGGGACAATACGAAGAATTGGGTAACTCCTGAAATCAAGAAATTTTCTGAGTATCTTAGAGACCTGTACAACAACATTGCTAAAAACTCTCGCAATTCTAATATTTTAAAACAATACAAGAAAGAAAAGAAAATGTATAGAAAACGAATGTCTGTGTTGAGAAAGAATCACCACAATGATATAATTCAACTTTCTCGGAATAAGGTTAGGGCTGTTTGGGGAATTTTTAATGAACTTACAAATAAGATGCGTCAAAACATACATCAGGCTTGAAACATCTAAGGGAATTGGTGAGATTTAAAGACTATTGGCCACCAGGCGCGTATAAGAGGTGACAAACCAAGTATCTGGTATCGTGTGCGGTTGCCGAAAAACGACAGAATCGCAAGAGACTTAGAAAAGAACTGACATTTATTCATTCTCTTCATGTCATTATTCAGTTTTACTTTGTTAATTAAAAGTAATAAATACGTTACGTTCATGCACAATACAGTCCATTATTATTGAAGTACAAAACAGGAATAGTCGAAGAACCTGATTTGGTTGCAGAATTGTTTAGTGAGGCGTTTCTTTTGAATCCTACCCGATCAAGTAACCATTCCTACAGAAGTAGTAATACTAACCCAAACTAACCCAACATTTTTTCTTACACCTGTTGATGTATATGAGGTCTGGCATTATAAGGCGTCTGCCGAATAAGCGGTCAGCTGGCTTGGATGAAATCCCAGTGTTTATGTTAAGGAAGGTTGCTGAACTCTTGACTGGCATAATTAATACATGTTTCCTAACGGATGTTTTTCCCGGTTTTTTTTAAAAAGCCAAGGTGATCTCTTATTTGAAAAGGAGAGCAGGGGCAACATCGACAATTACAGACCGGTATCTTTATTGCCATCAGTGTCGAAGGTCCTGGAGAGAGCAATCTATAATCGACTCATAATATTTATGCAACAAAACAAGATGCAGGTTCCACATCTATTGGGATTTAGGTCCGGGAAATCTACGGACGCAGCCATTTTCATCAGCTAGATAAAAAAGGATAACGGCAGGGTTATTTTTTGATCTCTCAAGGGCATTCGATACTATAAGCCATCCCAGACTCCTGAGCAAGTTGGAGACGTGTGGTGTGAGGGGAGTGGGTGCCTCACTATTGAAATCGTATTTGTCTGATGATAGGAGCCAGTGTGTGTGTGTGTGTGTGTGTGCGTGTGTGTGTTAAGGGAGATGCTGGGCCGCGTGTATCTGTACTTGTGAGGGTATCTCAAGGGCTGCCCCAGGGATCAATATTGGGTCCGCTTCTGTTCCTGCTTTATGTCAATGACTTGTCCGGGAATCAGTGTCCTGGAGCGCTATTCTGTACACGGCATCGACAGTTGTCGGTATCGGTATGTTACCGACAGGCATCGGTTGCGCGGCCGACGGGATCAAGACGACGCTATTCTGTATGCCACTGTTACCGACGCTCGGAAATGCAACCGACAAATATCGGTTCGCAAATGACGCCTCTTAAACGTCACTCGATTCGGTACATTCAGCCAATGAGCGTTGAGGCCAGGTGAATCAGGTGAATGTCACTGTCAAGCCGTTGAGATTTGTCAACAAATATGCGTGAACGAGGAGAGATTATTTAAATTTTTGCCTTCATTTGTAATTTGTGCTGTGCTTCCAGTTTCTTTTTCACTTATGTCGTGGCTTGCTATTAAGTACTAACATGTGGGATTTATATACTAATAAATTATATACGTATACCTAAGTATATAATATGGAACAAGAAGAACACTTTTTTCCATACATAGTTTTGGCACTACAAAAAAATGAGTCATTGAAAATGGTTTACGCGCCGTCTAAAATTGCAACTTTCAAGCTGCAATTGGCGCGCGAATTGACTGAAAATGTAGCTACACAAAGATAGTAGATAGTGACACATCTCTTAGAAGTCTTTACTTTATGATGATGTCCTTTGTTTCTGTTGTTAAGTGTTCGGTTAGGCTATAGGTATGAAATCTCACAATTTTGCAGTGCCTCACAAATTTAAAACGAATCTGAATGTAATACCCTCTGTATTTTAAGGTTCATGATATTAAGCAGTAGGTTGACGAAACAATTCTTGCATTGAAAAATAGGGCAAGAGTTTAAATTTTTTTTTAAGTTTCAAAGATATATTTATATAATTTTTTCGTTCTTTCAGCAAGATTTAGCGTTATAATATCGTTCAGAGGGATCATCTAATCCAATACATGGAAAGCCACTCAATGCTAGACACTACACTGTAAAATCACTCTACAAATAGTCCAAATTCACCTAAATAATCCGCAATTCCTACCAAAATACAACATCTACACAGAAAGACAATTCCGACAAACATCGGTAGCGTTCACCGTGGGGTTGACGAGGGCACGGTAGAGATACCGATCCTCGTCGACTCTAATTCGCGATATCGGTCGGTAACAGAGCATATAGAATGCCGCACAGTACGACTTACCGACGGCTGTCGATAACTAACACTTACCGATACCGACGGCTCTCGGAAGCGTGTACAGAATAGCGCTCCTGGGGCGGTAAGTCAATTTGCGGATGATACGTCAGTCATTTTGTCTGCTGGTTGGCGAGGTGAACTGTCTCAGCTTGGCACTGTGGCCGCCGAACACATGTCTGATTGGTGCGAGGCCAACAACTTCATCTTAAACATACATTTTATTTCTCATACGTATAGTCTATAATCTCATATGGAATCATGTTTTGGGGGGTCATCTTCAGGAGCAAAAAAAATCTTCATTGCCCAGAAATGAATAATTCGCTGCATGTTGAAATTGTCTTACCGTCAATCTTGTAGGGCATATTTTACGCAACTTGGATTTTTAACAGCACCTTCCCTTTATTTTCTTGCACTGGTATTATTTGTGAAGAAACATCCTGATCTATTTCTGATCAACAGGAACCGTAGGGGTGATGCATCGGTTGGTACTAGAGCGGAGAATTGCCTTAACATACCTGAACATCGAACAACGTTTTTCGAGAGAGGACCACGATATGGAGCCATTAGAGCATTTTTGAAGCTACCATCAGAAATAAGAAATATAACAAATTTTAACAAATTTAAACATGTTATAATAAATCTTACTCATTTGTTTTCTAATCTTTATTATTGTATTGATTTGTGTGTTGCGACATTGTGATTTATTTTGTTTTGGATATTGTAATCTTTATTGCAGATTGTATTTTTCTGTAATTGTAATTTTAGGTGTAAGTTTTATTAAGTTGACGGCGCCTTGTCGATATTCCAATGTATGGCTTGAAGAAATAAATAAATAAATAATGTGTTTTCATTAACCAGTCTATAGCCAATGAAGCATGGAGTTTCTTCTTACTTAGATCTAAAAAATTATCCCTCGGCATGATCCTAATTTAAAGTTTCTTAATGTCCTTTAAAAACCAGATTGCTAATGTGCTCTATTAACAACTAATAGGTAAACCCCAATACATACTTACTTCATTTGCAGGTGGCGTATCAATTTTGTCATCAAGTATCGTCAATAGCAGTAACACGCCTAGTACTATCTCCAGAAATGGTACCATATCGACGGTGATGCAACATTTTAACGGCTTTAGCTGCCAACATGACAATAACGTGCATATTGCACCCGCTTCTGCCAATAAGATGTTCCAAGCTTCGGTTGAAAATAGTTCATTGATAAATTTTGCTCCTTATTGTACCATTACGTGCCAATCGGTAACATCACAACCAGCTGATGTGTTAATACAGGTGAGAGAGCCGAAATGGTTATTTATGCTACAAGTGATATAGTAACATTTACAAAGAAGTTCGAGACTTCATCCGGAGTTGTATATAACATTTTTCTTGTGACATTAATTTGATTAAATTGAAATAATTATTGTTGTGAAGGTCTTTATAAACTAAATGCGTAGTTTTTTAAAGGGTCTAATTAAATAATCATTTATTCTTAAAATGAGTATCTCCGAAATTGAAGAAGCAGCCAGTGCTGATTGAAATTGAAGAAGCTGTATGAATATTCATTTATTTATCATAATGACATTATTTATGATTGAGTGTAAAAGAAAAGGCGAATCCATTATAACAATATTTCTTTTACTTGTTTGCTGATATATTTATGTATTTTAGTATTATGCAATGCAGGCTTTTTAAGTAACACCTTTCATATTTTTGTAGGCAAATATTTTCAAACCAAATAGGTTAGGAAGGTTTTGAAGAGATGCGGTATATGTATTACTACCGATTAATATATTTATAATTGATTGCAGGGTCTTTCTGGAGTAACTCATCGAAGAGCGCGAACACCTCTATGGTCCTACAATTACTACCAAGAAGAAACCCATACTGAACTACTTTTGCAGTTACCAAATGCAGTGCTACTGAAAGAAGTTCAACTTCAGCCTCATGCAGGAGGTTTGGCTACATGCCCATCCTTTGTTGCAATTGAGGTAAATTTATAGTCAGAAATTCATTTATGCATTAAAGGAATACAAATAATAGTAATTTTGACAGGAACATTATTTATTTAAATCGGGCTATTTGGCTATCATATCTAATAATCTAAGAGCTGATTTTGGAAAAGTTAGTTAGGAAAACATTTAAATTGAATGGCACCACAATTCACAGTTTTTTTAGGTTATTGAATCAAATTTTTAAATCAACTTCATATGTTTCGCCCATTTTTACACACTTCCGTGATATCCTCGGAGCTCGGAATGGAAAGAACATATTGCAATTGAGGATTCTTACAGTATCTTTTTTTTTTTAATAATACATAAGCACTCTATTGCAGCATGGTTACTAAGTTAAAATGAGAAAGGTTGTATCTTAGATCACATTTGTCGCAAGATACTTTTACGATTACGAATTGTTGTAATTTGTTTCAGACTTCGGCGAACGGGCCATCCAGATTAGTACCAGCTTGCCATCCTTTGCCAACAAGCGGACTCACTTACATTCGGCTGCATTTACCGACTGCAAAAGTAGTCAACTGCGTGTTGATTAGACTATATAAACCCAGAGTGGGAAATAGTATAGGACTTTTGCAGATTAGATTGCTGGGTACTTATGCCTTTGGAAGGAGTACTAATTCTTCAGGTATCGAAAATGAGGATGACTCTTATTGCAATCATAGTTTAGGTAAGAAAGATTATATAAAGTTGACTCGTATTTATTTTGATATTGACATTATTTTATCCTAATTGCCATGACCTTCAAATGATCATAAATATCGAAACATGTCCAGTCGTGATTATCATTTTTTGTTTGCCATGTGTGGTAAAAAGTGCTACATAGCCTGTATTGAAAAATAGGTTTCTGATTTTTAATAACTATGAATTTAGGGAGTGTGTATGGAGATATATATATCTCATAACTAATGAAGTAATTGTGACACAATGTGGTTCCAAGTTAAGATAATATAGTGGTATAACGTATGTTGGCAACCTTGCGGTATTTTGTTTGTTTACCTAGGAAAATAAGTTGCTTAATTTATGTTTCTTAATGTGTGTAATATCTGGAAAAAAGCTGTAATATCTGCAGTACATTGAATGCAGCACTCAAGAATTTTATTTTGATGTGAAAGTTGGAACAATGAAATCGTGACGGGTACAAATTCCTGCATATTGGGTGCGGCGTTGCCAAATCTCTCAAGTGTAAATCCTAAGCTATCTGTCGTTTGAAATGGCTTTGAGTTGTTACAAAGTAGCAAAAACCAATGTGTTATGAAGGAGGAAAAAAGACAACTGTCCGGTTTTCCATGCGACATTTGTAAATGTGTCGTTTGTGTCGATTGTGCCAACATAAGTCCAACAGAAGTTCGTGTTTTGGTTTTCAAATCAAAAGCTTTGTTCCTCTTTTGTCCTGACTGTATTGAAAATATGTTCAAAAACTTATTACAACTTAACAAAAAGATTAATAGCCTTGAAGAAGATATCAAAGCGGCAAACGGAAATGAAGGGGGAAAAAGGTTAAAAAGAGGGGAGGATGAAATGAAGAAAATTAAATTGACCAGGAAAGATGAGCAAATAGCTGAGCTCAGAGCAAAAGTGGAAAGTATTGAGCAGCGTACTAAGGACATAGGAAATGAGAAAGATCCGGTAAAAAATATGGATATTTTCCAGAATAATATGCAGGAAACAATAAAAGTGTGCATGAAAGAAGTGATATATCATATAGATACCCTGAAAAGTGTTTTTAGAAAAGAAAATGATGACCTTGCGAAAACCCTAGACAATACTTTTAAGGAAAAAAAAAAACAAAGAACTTCTAACAAATGTTTCTGCAACCATGTTACGAAAGTTGGACACTAAACCATCACCCGAAATGAGTAACGCGTCAACTTTACAAAAAAAAAGGGACATACCTTGCTTGAAGCTGCTTCTCGAGACACTTTAAACAAATACATTAATTTGACAGCAGACATAGAGACAGGAGCGAAGCGAGAAACTGAAAGAAAGCAAGGGGCTGAGTCGAGGGAGAGCAAACAAACTGGTGCACCAACCAGAACAATAAGGGGTTCAGGTAGGAATCCTTCTTTTATTGCTGCTGCAGAGGATTGTAAAACTTTTTATGTGGGCAATGTGAGTACCCAGTCCTCAGTTGAGAAGTTAAAACAGTTTCTGCAGGACAACAATATACCAGTAATGGCATGTGATCAAATAATAACAGATATGAAGCGGGTATTCTTGATGCAGATCTGTGGCCAGAAAATATAATTGTCAGGCCTTTTGCGTTTTATTCGAATAACCACAATAAAAACAATAAAAATAATATAAAAAAATTTTACAAGGAAAAACCACGATTTTGGAATCGGAAGTAGGATTACCGAATAGTCAACTTTTATTATTGAATTGTCAAGCTCTCGACGATACTAAATGCAATCAAATTAACTGTGATCTAAGCTCTAAGGATGCCCTACTCTTTTGGTGTTTGACTGAGACGTGGGCATGCCAAGAATCCATTGGTACGTTTTATTTGGAGGACTTTGTACTGGCCAGTAACTACTGTAGGAGGAATTCCAGAGGGGGTGGTGTAGCAGTTTGAATGAGAGCAGGTATAGAGTTTAATGGGCTGAACCTGGACAAATTTTGTAAGGAAAAGACTTGATGTGGACTAACCTGCTAATTGGACGACACAATGTATGTAATTTTATCCTGCTATAGGTCACCCTCAGCTGATATGCAATGTTTTTTGGGTCATTTACGTCAAACATTACTTTATGTTTTTAAACCAAATAGAAAAATAGTTTTAAGTGGTGACTTAAATTGTGATTGTCATTCTGATGATAGGGATTTTAACGATTTAGCAAATGTATGTCATGAGTTTGGTCTTTTTAATGTTGTGTCTAGCCCCACAAGAGTCACATCTCATAGTGCCACAACTTTGGACCTCATATTTGTTAGTTTTTTACATGGGGATATTCTGGTAACCGATAATTTGGTTAGTGATCACAGGACGGTTTTTGCTGATCTAAAGATCTACGTACATATTGATTGCACATCGTCCTATGCTAGAGGCATTAATGGAGATTCAATAAGTGATTTTAAATCGGCACTTGACCGTGAAGATTGGTCACTTTTGTATGGGATGACAGATATAGATACTGCATTTTCCTATTTTTTCGATGTTTTTGGATCCTATTTTGATTTATGCTTTCCGCTAATAAAGCGATACAAACGGTGTAACAACAGAAAATGGGTTAATGATTCTATTAGACAATCAAGTAGTAACCTAAAATTTTTGTTTCGGATATCAAAGGACCATGAACAGCTTGAGGATTCATATTTAACTGCAAAAAAGAAGCATCAAATGCTGGTTAGGGATGTTAGGAGTCAGTTTTACCAAGATAAAATAACTAATTCCGACAAGCCTGTCCCATGTGCGTGGAACATTATAAACAAACTAAACAATATGTCTGGGAAAATGAGGAATCATATGAACTTGTCAATAGAGTGGGTGACATGGGTAATATTACTGAATGTCCTAATACTGTGGCCAACTCCTTTAATACATACTTTAGGAACGCTGCGATAAACATAGTTGAAAAAATTCCTAAAAATAATGGTTTTATTGAAGCAGAATATTCTGTATCAGACAATGTTTTTCTATTGTTTCCTTTTCTCGAAGAGGAGTTTTCCAAGTTAATAATGATGAAACTTAAAAATTAAAAATCAGCCGGGGCCGATGGGATTCCAAATTTCTTCATTCGACAGGTTCTGTCGGAGATTGTTTATCCGATGACTTTTCTAATTATTTTTTTATTTATTTTTATTTATAAATAAAACAGAAAGCGGTAAAACCGATGAGTCTGTTTACAATAAAACAATAGCCAAAATACAGGTCAAGTTTGTCGAACTGCATTTTTCTATGATCTATAATGTACCGACACACCACCAATGTCTTCCATTTTTAAGTCAAGACGGTTTAAAATTGTTGATGTTCGGTGCACTCACTATTTCTTCAGTCAGAGAGTTCCACTTATACACTATCCTGTTACTTAAGAATTTTTTTTTTGGTAGTTTGTTTGCCCTTTGTTTATAAAGTTTTTTGGAGTGACCTCGAAGATTCTGAAGATGGTTTAAGGAGAAAATGTTGTGGATGTTCCCGTTGTAGTGGTTATTCAATATTTTGAATGTTTCAATTAGGTCTCCTCTCGTTCTTCTCTCTTCCAATGATGTTAACCCTAATTGCTTCATCCTGGCATCATATCCGGTGTTAGTAAATCTTCTTTGTACCCCTTCCAACAAGTTTATGTCTTTGATAAAATATGGATTCCAAACTGCGTGTGCATACGCAATCTTTGGGCTTATACAGCTGAAGAATCATTTGTGGACTAGTATTATTGAATGCTACTCTAGCCAAATACGCGAAAGAATTGGCCTTTTTCACAATAGAAGCAATGTGTTTGTCCCATTTCAGGTCATATGATATTATAATGCCTAGATCCTTATATGACTGGACATTTTGCAACACACAACCATCCAGAATATATTGGTTTCCTAGATCTTCTGGACTTATGGATAACACTACACATTTGTCAGCATTTAGCTTAATCTGCCAATTTTTGGACCATGTCTCAATTGTTGCTAGATCGTCTTTCATGTCAGAATATTGGCTCGATGCATCGCAATATAACTTGGTGTCATCTGCAAAGAATGATATTGGTCTTAATTTCTTTACCCAGGTCACTAACATACAACAAGAATAAGAGTGGTCCCAGCACAGATCCCTGTGGCACTCCACGTCCCGAAAGGAAGAGCATTCTCCATTTACTCTCACCGTAAAGGTCCTGCCTCGTATAAAGTTGCCTATCCATTTGTGCAGACAACCCCTTATTCCAAAGTGCTCCAATTTGTACAGGAGCCTTGTCAAAGGCTTTCTCACAGTCTAGGTAGACTACATCTGTTGTTATATATATTTTTTTTTATCATAGTTTGCAGTCCAATCATTCAAACATCGAAGCATATTAGTTATTGTTGATTACAACTGTAGTGAGTGAAATGTTTATTTTTTTTCAATTTGGTTTAATAGAAACAATCCTAGGCGTTCCACGAACATATTTTATTTTCAGATGCTGTTCTCCTTGATTTGTTCGTGTTTCCAGTTCTTGTATCAGCTCTTTAATATACTTTCTTTGGGCTTCAGTTTGATCCCCTTTAATATAAGTTGTGTTTGTCAATGCTGACAGTTTGCTCTTTTGCTTTAATATATTTAATGCTTCTTCTTTATTTGGAAATATTATTTTAACGGATCTCACTTTGTGTTCTTCATATTTTCCTATTCTCATTATCTTTAGATTATTTATATTTATATTTGAATTTACCTGCTTTAAGATTTGATGAACCTTATTTTTATCATTCTCTATTCTATCCTCCCTGGTAGAGTATTCTGAAACTTCCAACACACCAAAGAGGAGCACATTTTGTGCCCTTATTTCTCGTTCTTGCAGTTCGTACAGTGTTGGTTCAAGGTTCGAATTGCTCCCAATTGGTTTAGCTATGACTTTATTTTCCAGGTTTTTGATGTCCTATTTGAGGGCATCCAATGATGGTTGAAAATCTGTAGTTTGCTGATTGGATTTCTCTTTTAATTTGTTTTCCAGTTCCTTGAATTCTTGAGTAAGTGATTGTGTCTTTTGTTCGAAAGTTTTGGCCACATCTGCAACTAACCCAATCTTCACAGAAGAAGAGTAATGTCCTTGTTGTCATTATGAGGGCCCTTATTTCTGTAGCACTGGTATTGGAGCAATTTTTGCAAATGATTTTTCTGCAGCAGTCATAAGGATATCCAAATATATCAGTTTTTGATTCCTTCATAACACTTTACACTTAAAGCAAACATTTGTCATATTTGCTGATTTATTTGCAGTATGTTTTGTAAATAATTAAATCGTCAGGAAAAACCGGCCGATAGAAGTGGCAACAATGTTTCTATTTCGATTGTTTACAAGGGAACCGTAACGCGGTATTTGTGAGAAATAGCTTAGAATTCTTGTGTTTTAGGAAGAAACTTTGTTTCCATTTATGCCTTGCACGTTCAACAAGACGCCGGACCACTTTTCGCGAATTATTTTTCCGAAAATCACGATAAATTTCGACTTTGTTTATGCTAGAAAATCGACGACAACAGGCGATGTTGCCGGTTCGCGCACTCCTCCTTAATCTGTCTTTCTGTCGGTCAAAGTTTCCTAGTGTCCTGAAGGTTGGTAAGATTGTCCCTCTGCATAAATGGGATGATGTGCATTCAGTGCAAAATTATAGTCCTGTAACTGTGTGCTCTTCCTTTTCGAAGCTGTTTGAATATTGCTTTCTGGATCGATTATTGATGTTTATTAAAGAAAATAAGTTGATTAACGAGAGACAGCATGGTTTCCAAGCAAATAAATCAACAAACTCACCTATTCTCACCTTTTATGATGAAATAGTACAACGGGTCGACGCAGGGGAGAGCCCTGTTGGTTTTTTTTCGAGACCTCAGTAGGGCCTTTGACTGTGTTGATCATTCTAGACTTTTAGAAAGACTTGTTTGTTATGGATTGAAGAATCAGACATTGGAATGGGTGCGATCTTTCTTAGCAGACAGAAGGCAGTATGTAGCTATTCACCATTTGCATTCTGATGGTAGAAGGGCAGAAGTTAATTCTAGGGCCGAAGAATGCTTAATTCTTCGTTTGCTGGTGATATCTCCATTGTGGCTTCGTTCATCCGGCGAACTGTTGAAATGTAAAGTAGATGATGTAATATCTAGACTGTATAGTTGGTTTGCAAGTAGTTGTTTATATTTTAATTTAGATAAAACACACTATATTAGCTTCACACTAGACAAAGGAACTGCACTGAACTAAAATTTGAACTTAATAATGTGAATATTGACAATGTTGAACATGTAAAATTTCTCGAGATATATTTGGATTCCTCTCTGGACTGGAAGAAGCACTGTGATTATGTGATATCAAAACTAAACTCATCTTATTATGTACTGTTGAACTTGAGAAATGTACTAACACAAAAACATTTAATTATGATGTATCATGCACAGTTTGATTCTATACTTAGATATGCTGTGTCCTTTTGGGGAAATTCAACGACATCAAAGGATGTATTCATTAAGCAAAAAAGAATAATCAGATGTATAGAGGGTGTCTTCAATAATATGACTGTGCGTATACTTACTTTCCCAACGTTCCTTGACGAAAATACTGGCTCATGTATTTTTATTTTATTAAATTGCCTGTTTATATTCTAAGCTGGTGTGTAAAATCGAATGATAAGACCGAGAGCGAAGATTAACGATTTTTTTCAACTATATTTAATTTTTCTTATCTAGAGTAATTTATATTTTTATGCAGCAGTGTTAGCTACTGCCTAAACAAATATAAAGGAAATATATCAACCAAGAAATAGTTTTAAAAAAATCATTATGGTAAAACTTTCATACATTTTATTTTTTTTCTTTTCCATTACAGGTTGGCTTAGATTACTTCACCACTGCTTCACCATTTCTATCGATTCCGAATTGAGGCGTCAGTTGGTGGAATCTGCCTCACAAGTTCCTAACCTGCTGAATACTTGTTGCGGCTTACTTTTGGTTCCTTCACATATCCTACCTGTCTACTTACCCTGTTTGGAAAAAGTCCTAAGAGAATTAGCCCTCTTAACGCCTGAAAATGGCATAGCGACAATTAGGATACTATTGGACAATCGGCTAAGCATAGTAGAGCCTATGATGTCCCTGGATAATACGTGGCAAGATAGGTTAATGATTAACGTCTCTGGGTATCAGTCGGCTTGCGAATTGCTATATCAGATCTGCGAACATCAGGTAAGAAATTTAAACTGAAACTCTCCTGTTTAATGTAGCATTGAAGTTCGGAACTCCTTCTATTAATTCTAATTTCAATCATCAAACAGTTCTTTTTTTCACTATGAGAGATCCTACTAAAACTGACACAATCTACGCTAGTTGTTTTTAATCAGTAATGTTATGTCCACCATACAACATAATTCACATTATCTATCATCTACCACTCAAATATCATGAAATGTGTAATATGACGCTACTTTACCCTTGATCTCTCTTGCAGGATTCCAACACAGCATACAGGGTGAAGATGATATTAAATTGGTTGGAAGTAACCGCTCAAGAATGCTTGTTAACAGGAAATACCAGCAAATGCAGTGCCGCTTACGTATCCAGCATAGCGTCGATATTGTGGTCTAGCAACCAAGCTCGAGTTTCCTACGACCTAAAATCGCTCATATCGCTAGAATTCTTCGAAACAATTTATAATCTGAAAATGAGGACAACCAATAATAGTTTAAAGTACGCGTTAGATTCTCTGTTGTGTTCCTTATGTTATAATCGTTCCGAACTATTCCCGCTTTTGTTGCAAAAAATTGGCGTTCTTGTGCCAAATCTGTCGACAGATCGCGATGCTTCTATAAGTGACGATCGCAAAGATACTGAAGGAATGACTGATGATCATAAACAGGACTACGTCAACTCCGAGTGGTATGGTCATCTGATTATTGGTGAATTATCAGAATTAAATTTATCTAAGGAGCAATTAGAAACGGTAGCTTTAGCTAGTCGATCGCCGACAGCCATTCAGCAGCTTTTGGATTCGGGTTTGCCAAAGTTGCTGAATAGTGCAAT
>JAEQML010075441.1:0-13831 GCA_016904865.1 Pissodes strobi
CTATGTAGATTATAGGGATGACGAGGCTTCTGGCGTTAATCTATCTTTGAAATTCTAACAAAAACCTGTTTCAGCGATACCAAACAGCATATTTCTATCAAAGTCAAAAATTGCTTTATTATCATAAACACAAAGTGTTTTTGACAAAGCCATGATAGAAGAAATATGTAAAAAGGAAGAAAAAAGAAAAAATTACTAGCTATACTTAGTTGGTGAAAATAGAAATCATATACAATGAATAGAAAATAATTAAAATTAAAAAGGATTAAAAAAAGTTTAAAAGTATAGAGAAAGCACCTATAAAGTAATTCTATTAAACTGCCAATTTAGGTTAAAAGTAAAATACAAGTAACAGGTATAATAAAAACACAATAGTACGAACAAAAATACAATGTATAAATAAAATAAAGTTGATACAAAATGATACCGTCTTGACTAAACACAGAATAAAATAAAGTTGAGACAAAATGACACACTCCTGACAAAAAATAAAATAGAATAAATTAAAATAGGCAAGTCACTTACTTATGGGCACCAAACTACCAGCATCATAGACAAAATTGTTATGACGTATGATCCCATAAGAGGAAAAAAGACAAAAAGCCAGATCAGAAATGATCCAAGAAGTATTCCTCTATATCATAATATGCCTTCAAGAGCAACAATTCCTTAACTTGCTTCCTAAATTGCTTATATTCTACAATCTTTCGAAACCTCTGTGGTAGGTGATTAAATATCTTCTTGCTTTTGTACACAATGGAATTCTGTGTTAAGGAAGAATTAGGAATAGGTAAGTTTATATTAAAGCATGATCGGGTATTGTTTAAATTTACGTAATGAATTATGGATGAATACTTTTTATGAATAAGACAAACAGACTCCAGAAAAAAATGAAGGAAGTGTCAAAATGTGCTCTTTGACAAAAGAAGGATTACATGACTCTCTATTTTTAAATCAAAGAAATCATCCCTATTTCTCTACGATACTGACTTTGTTTAAGTAGAATAAAACACAAAAACAAATCTCCAAATCTACAGTATCTTTATGTCAAAAAATGGTTGATTTAGGTTACATGTTTCGCGTTAAGAGCATCATCAGACCTATAATTAAAAATAAACCTCAATTTCTAAAATTAAACAAAACAATGGAAAAACTTACCGGGTCACAACCAACACAATCACTTAATGACTATGCATATTTAAATGGTTTACAAACTAAAAAATATATACTTAACAACAATACAGCCAAGGACATCTATCAATAAACGAGCCAACCAGACAAATACACTTTAAAATGAGCGGCAAAATGTAAAATAAATATACAGAAACCTACGATACGTTAAAACATGAACAAATAAAAAGCACCCAAAATTATGGAACATGTATTAGTCTTTTAGATTATTGAATATAAAATAATTACCAAATGGTTGTTGTTCGTTAATAGATAAAACGTCTGGACTTTTTAAAGGTCTACTTATTTCTAGAGTTTCCAACAAATCTAACTTTTTGCCCTTCTCGCAATTATGTAAAAGTCTGATGCTGTTATCTGGAGGGAAAGAATGTTTTTCTGATAGGAAATGGTTAGCAAAAGCAGACTTTGTGTTTGTGATGTAAGTATCGCAATGTTTAACAAACTGATATTTGTGTTCTTTTATTATCTGGCTAACCTTGCGACCAGATTGACCTAGATATACTGCTGAACAATCTGGGCATTTAATTTCATAAACTCCAGAAAACAGCAGCGGACTTAATTGATCTTTAATTCTCACAAGTTGGTGTGTCTCTATTTTTAAGTCCATACAAGTATCTCAAGGCGCGCTTCTGCAAAACGAACAGTGACTGAAATAAAAAGCTGGATGAATTCCCCCAAAAACAAACTCCATATCTCAGATGAGAATCGATTAAAGCGAAATAGACATCTTTAGCCACTTTCTCATTCAATTCATTTTTAATTACTTTTATTGCAAAACAGCCCGATGACAATTTACAGCTAATTTTCTCAATATGTTTGCCAAACCTTAACCTATCGTCAATGACTAAGCCTAAAAACCTATTAAAATTTGTCATGATTATGTTGTGTGAGCCTAAGCTCACTTCATTCAGCACACATTTAAAATTTAAATTCTTTGTCTTAAGGTACGTTTCCTATGAAACGGCTGACGCAATGCGTGAAACGCAATCTTATGCAGTAATGTAAATCAAATGTAATCGTTTTCTCTCGCGCGTCTGCCGCTGTGCGTTTCATGCGCCTAACGCATCTCAGGATCAGTGGTTGCGTCAGCATCTCTTCCGAGGCAGTCGAGTCGCAGCCGCAGTGGAGAATCGTACAGACAGCACGTGACATTGCTTAGATTGACATTTTATTTTAGTTATGGCTGTTATGGCTGTTACAAATACTAACGCAAAAGTGATATTTTGCTTCGCAGAAGACGAGACACTGGTGGAATGGGTATCAAAGTATCCCTGTTTATTTGACTTAGCAAATCCTGTGTACAAAAACCAAAAAGTAAGAGATAATACCAGTATCACCCATGACAAATTTATTTTTATAGTACAAAAATCACCTCTTTACACCAAAGATCGCGCACGATTGACGTGCCAGAGGAAACACTAAATTTGCGTCGGCCATATTCGTCAGGCGCATAGGAAACGTACCTTCAGACACATTAAATGACAAACAGTTTCTGTCGCACCATCGCTTAACACGGGCCAAATCCTGGTTAATTAATCTGGTTAGTTCATGAGTATCGCTAGCATGCCAGAGAAGAGTCGTGTCATCAGCAAAGGATGTGCATCGGCCATGTTTCACTGTGAATGGTAAATCATTTATATACAAAAAAAAAGAAAAGCGGTCCAAGAACCGACCCCTGAGGCACACCTGTCGTGACACCCAATTCATCCGACTCTCCGCCAACAAATCGAACTGTCTGACACCTATTTGTCAGAAAGGATTCCATCCAGTTTAAGATAGAACCCCTAAACCCATAGACCTCCAGCTTCTGCAGCAGTATCTCGTGCGACACGCAATCGAAGGCTTCTGCCAAGTCACAAAACACCGCTGCGGCAGCCTCCCCATCATTCAGCCCCAGATACAGCTCCTCCAGCAAGTGAAAAATAGCATCATTGGTATTTTTGGAGCATTGAAAGCCAAATTGACAGTTATTTATAACCTTTCTAGATTCCAAGTAATGGACCATTCTTCTCTTAAGCAGCTTCTCCATGATTTTAGATAGTGATGGTAGTAAAGATATTGGCCTATAATTAGAGGCAACATCTTCTCCCTGCTTAAAAATCGGAATAACAATTGCTTTCTTAAGTAGATCTGGAAATTCGCCGCTCAAAAAGGATCCGTTCATAGCATCAGCTAATACTGAGATGGCCGACTGGGGAAGGCTAGCTAGAAGCCTTACAGAAATCCCGTCCCATCCAGAGGAATTTTTATTTTTGATTTGTAGTAAAGTATCAGTTATTTCTAGAGCAGTTACCGGTGTAAAGTAAAAGGAATCTGCGGGGGCCCCTTGTAAGAGGGACAATGGATCAGCAACGCGCGCCGCAATGCCTCTAGTAACTTGAGCGGCAACTGAACAGTAAAAAAAGTTAATAGTGTCAGCATCCAGTTGTGTCTTACAATTCGTAGATTTATCAATACCACGTAGCGAGTTAACAATCTTCCAAGTTTCGTTTGTTTCCAGCAGACTTCAGTCTGTCAGTAAAGTATTTATCTTTTGCCAATTTTATGAATCTGCGAAAAATCTGTCTGTATTTATAGAAGTGGTTCATAAAAGTATTATTACTAAGCAAAAATTTACGGAGTGTATGCAAACTTCTAATATTTTTAGAAGAAACTTTCAGCCCCTTAGTTATCCAAGGCTTTTTTATTTTTAAGTTTCAACGATACTACAGGGAATTTACTATTAAAAATTTCAATGAGTTTTCGGTAAAACGTCCTCAAAGGGTGTTGAGTATTACACAGACTTTTCCAATCCATACCCAAGCAGGTTTTTGAAAAATCCGCAAAGTTTCTTTAGCAAAAATTGCTTCCACGTATTCTTGTTGGTTTGAGTGGTCTTTTAGGATGGTCGAATTTACAAAACACTGCCTCATGATCTGAAAGACCAGGAGTCAGCATAGAGCAACACACACCCTTAGTAAAATTGGAGCACACATAATATATAAAATAGATGCTGAATTCTGCGTGATCCTTGTAAGATCACCAACATGCATCTTTAATTCATTAGAACGCAACAGACATTCTAGTGACTTCACTAATTTATTATTTTTATCCAAGTAATTGATATTAAAGTCGCCTGCAATTACAACAGAGGATCTCGGCGGTAAGGAACTTAAAATTATTTCCAATTTCAATAAGAAAGAATCACCACATAAGTTAGGGCAACGATCAATACATACTACAAATCAACCTAGCTTATCAGATGATACCCCAGAACACTCAAAATCCAGCTCACTACAAAGGTCAGCACATTTGTCACATTCCTTAAAACCAAAATGATCCCGGACATCATCTCTCACAAGGATCATTGTGCCTCCATGTATAGACATAATTCTACAATATCTGCTTATTACAGTATAATTAGGCATATAAAAGGGCTCATTATCTTTCAACCAATGCTCAGTGATTAATAAGACTGTTGGATAGTTAAGAGACTCCAAAAAAGGCTCAAATTCATTTGTTTTAGATCTTATTGATTGTATATTATTGATTGTATATTTATAAGAAGGCTTGTCTGAGTTTACCCTAAAAAAGTGCTACTATCATTAGTTAAGATCCCGTTAGAGGTTGGAGCTATATCTACGTGGTGATAGTCCACGAGCTCCACTCTTTGGCTGTCATTCAGTTCTACCTCCTGCAAAGCATTGTCAGTTCCCACACTTAGTGAACACGAAATATGTATTAGATTAGAACTTTTATGTTTCAAATTATTAGCAGTGCTCAGCAAAGATAGAGAGATCATAAATTCGTGCAATTTGGTGCCCTGAGTATCGAATTGGTCCAAAAATCCAATTTTTTACAAATCTATCCACATGTTCTATAAATCTAGCAAACTTATAATTAAAAAAACCAAAGTTTTTTTGAAAATATATATTTTAACCAGAATGGGCATGACAAAAAAATTATGTTAGTATGTAGAGAGGACTTAATACTATTGTTAATGTGTTTAACCCTGGGATATTTACCCCTACAGAGATCATTGGCCCCACAACCAATGATAATAAAGTTATCTTCAGTAAAATCCTTCGCCAAACTGCTTATATTCTCAAGAACGCTTTTGTAAGAAGCATTGGGTTTGGTTATAGTCAGAAGTCATGTTCCATCTCCAAGGCCTCTCCGCAATGGTTTGTCCAGATGTTTGACAGTTTGGTCACCCAAAAGTAGTACCGTTCTGACTGTAGACGTCAGCATAGGCGCCTGCCAAGGAAGTGAAGTTGCGTTCTGGTTGTTTTTATCTTTTAGGAGTCTTGGCATGGATGAATCCTTAGAAAAAGCATGGTTATTAGCTGCCAATAATCTTATGGATTGAATCATATCTTGGTTCGATTCTTGAAGTTCAGCGAAATCTTTCTTTGCTGTCTGCAATTCCTTATCTGTCTTTGTTATATTGCCCCAGAGCATGGCATTTTCCTCCATTAGGGTAGAGATTTCACACTTTAGGGTCCTTATTTCACTTATATCTAGTAGAATATAGGTTTGGTTCATAGCAGCGACAAAATCATGTTCTGTTGTTTGTGTAGCTGATGACAAGCCACTCTCACTGAGGGTCTGAGAGTATTTATTAAACGTGGATGGCTGTGTTTGGATCCCTACATCCACTAGTTTAGAAAAATCACCTTGTTCTATAACCTTGCCCTGTTCATTTATAATATTTTCCAAAGTTCTAGTTTTCAGTCTATACATTTCGACTTGCGATGTTAGATCAGCTTCCATTTTCGTCGCCTCCCCGTCAAAAGCTGTGGAATGCCTCCTCAGCCTTGCAATAAAGGTGTTCTTTTCTTCTACCTCCTTTGATTTTTCTGCAACCGGTAGCTGCAATTACTCAACTATTACTTTCACATTCTTCTGAGCAGTATATAAAGTTTTGGAATATAACCTTATAATACTTAGTTCTTTTACAGCAACTAGGATGTAAAATATTATGGCACACAATGCAAATCCAGTTGTTGTTGAGCTTCCTACAACATCTAAAATTTCCAGCCATCGCTTATTAAAAGTATTCGGACAAATCTATCTACTACCCTTCTATTATTGAGCAACCTACTGGTATATAAAGTCGACTGCTTAAATACTTTAGACGTGAACACCAAGGAACAATAGGCTTAGTGAAATAGTCTCAGAAGTATGTCTATTTGGTACTTTATATGTACGCAAATTAGGCTTTATTCAACTTTATACACAACACTAGCAAATATTTACTACAGTTTTTTGGACATTTTATATTATTTTATTTTTACCACCTTACAACTTGCCCAGCACCCAAAACTCGTTGGCTTGTAGCTTGTTAGATCTGTGTACAAAAAGTGTTTATATGTTTGGTTGAATGAAAATATTTATGGTTTTTAGGTATAATATTATATTGTTCACTATTGTTTCCACTAAATATGGCGATTACTCGCGAGCGACCAATGCGACGGGAACGCAGAATACGGCAATTTACAGGCAATCCAAAACATCACAACATATGCAGAAATCACGATTTTAAAACCACCCTAACTATTTAAAAAAAAAAAACAACTAAACTCGCAGAACGTTAAAAACGCGTTTATAACACAGCAATCAATATAGGCTGAAGAACTTCTGGATGATTGGCACTGGAATTGAAAATGGACCTTTCCCAGCTGGAGAAAGGCGTCAATGGTTGTATCAAGGCCGATGTAATTCTGCCATCACATAAAACAATATGGAATACTACATGAATGATCATCTTGGCATATTAGACGTAAAATGCTTCAGTCTGGACCAGAACGATCATGTATTGTTCAAGATGGGGGTTAAGGAATCTCTCGACCGGCCTGTTGGAGTCCACTATTAGGCTTTCTGGTAGGGTTGTAAAGAAATTTCGCCCATGGCAACCTCTCAAAGTAGTTACGTCCGCTAATTTTCGTCAACGGAATTAGCAAGACAGCCCTATCTAGATTGTGTTTTATCAAAACGTCAGCGGCCTTAAAATCAAGTTAATAGACTTTTTCTGAATCTTATCTTAGACCTAGTTGGATCCTTCCATCAGCGATGCCGAGTTCCTTAAGTAGTAAAAGTTCAGCTTTTTATAAAAACGCCTTCTGTCTATAGGTGATTGTGTTATTGAAGAAGTATGAACGTCTATGAAGATTGGAGACTTGAAAAAATAATTGCTGCCATCGTAAATGATTATCTAACTCATAAGACATTTTAAAGAATTAGTTTGGGGGGTTGTTACATATTGATAGGCTTTATATAATTAGATATACATTACAAGATCAATCGACTTACCTGCAAGGAAGATCGATCGGAATTATCCGAGCATCTCCGCCGTCCCTCATTACACTTTGTAGTATACAACTTTTTCCCAATCGGTACAATTTTTAAAGAAGTTATCTAAAAACATGGTGATTCAGCCGACCCTGGCCGCTCGAGCTCATCGCCTTGATGCGTCATTACAATTTTGGTTCATGAGATTTTGATTACACTGCATTTGAGGTGATAGGGAGAAGGTAAATACTGAGTGGGTTTGTAACGAGGGACGGCGAAGATGCTCGGATAATTCCGGTCGATCTTCCTTACAGGTAAGTCGATTGATCTTGTAACTATGCTTCACATCTCCGCCGTCCCTCATTACACTTTATAGATGTTTAAAGTATTTGCGATGTAATCTACATTAACTGAAAATTGCGATTTTTCTGTAATCCTAGATTTGTAAGGCACTTTTTATAAACTAAAATTCAAATTTATAACCATTAGATTTAATAACATATATATGAAGGTACATATATCATGTTTAACGCTTAACTGATATTAATCTTTAACTTACTATACCAATATTCTTATGTAATATGATAACAAGTTGGTAAGTTGGTAATTGTAGCTTAATATTTATGATTCCTTAGAAATTATGGTTCAATAAACAAGATGCAAATTCAGTGGGATTACCTACGCCAAGTTTGTTATAGAATTTTGATAATACTTTTGATTTTTCTGTCGAGCCAGCTGTCTTCTGAATGGTTTGTAATGTAACTCCCATTCTTTGAGCTGCTGAAGTTGTCACCTGTCGCGTGCTGGGTGCCCCAAAGATTTCCGTGTTTATACTGCTGGCTTTTAGTATTAACTTGACCCATCTGCTAATGGTTTGACTGCTGTCTGGGTAATAGGGCTTTTTGTGAGTGAGTATTAAATTTTTTTTGGTTTTGCTACTTATGGTATCGATTGCATCTGCAAATGCAACGATCTATTAGCATATTTACAGTAATTGTGAATGCTGTAATTTCTGTTTTTGAACAGAAAAATAGGTATGTTCACTAGCTGCAACTGCAATTGCAGACAGTGAGGAAGTTCCATAATTTTTTTTTTATTATTATTATTGCTGATTTCTATAGCCCATGAAAAATAAGTGAACACGTGTTTTTTTCTTTTTCCCATAAACCGAAAAATGAGGCAGATACAACGCCTTGAAATGTGCTTATGACGTCATAATACACATAAATTGTTACGTCACACCATGCATAGTATAGCTATATATACAAAACTAAAAACTGGTATAGCTCTTGTAATATTCATCTTTTGTGGAAATAAAAAAACTAAAATAATACGTATCGATTCCTTTTTCATTGTTCTATAGTTTGCAATAAAAAATAATCAGTTTAATTTCCCAGGAAACTTTCTAATTTCCCTACAGCCAGGAATTTTTTTTTCCACAATGGTTGTTTTTCTCTGCAAGGAGATGTGAGTAAGTATTTTTCAGGGTAAAAGATAATAGACTCTTCTGCCAGTAGGTCTCTTTTCTATTGTATAAACCCTAAAAATGAGGATTGTTGCGCGGGAATAACTACGTTTTTTTCGGAATTTATATAAAACCTAAATCTTGTAATGTTTGTGTAATTTTATTTATACTTTTAACCCAACTAACCCAAATTAGATCCCTGAGGCACTCCAGAGCTACTGGTGTAAAAATCAGACCTGACACCTCTGACCTCAACATATTGGTGCCTGTTTGACAGATAAGAACCAATTAACTTAATTAAATTATCAGGCACATTATTTTGGTAGAGTGACTTTACAATAAAACTATGCTTCACCCTATCAAAGGCCTTTTCCATGTCAGTGTAAATTACATCAATTTGCTTTTTTTCGTTCAAAGCATTATGAACAAATTGACAAAAGTTAACAAGATTTGTCATGTAGTTCAACAATATTACAGTTAAAATTGTAATATATCGGACAAAATTCTGAAAGTTTTAAAAATTGGTAGAAATATTAAGGATAACATAAATATTAGTAAACTAAAAAGTTTCCACCCCTAAAGTATGTGCTTCATCCCTTACAACATTTTTTCCACCCCAATTTTAATTTTTTTCGGAATATCTACGAAATAGTGCATGGTAGGTAAAAGTACTTATATACAAAGTTGTTCCTCATAAAATTCTCTACAAAAAAGGTTCTATAACAATTTCCCCTAAAATATCTCATTGTTTGGTAAATAAAGCGCAAACGAAATCAGGGCGAGATATATAATTCGTTAAATATATGGCTGATAATCCAAAGCGCCCAAAGTGGGCTTACCCAAAAAAAGTTAAAATATAAATCGATAACCACTATTTCACACTCGATAGTGTAATAAGTTTTATTTTCTCCCACTACACCCTCTGTGACGACTCAAGGTCGCTACGATGCATTACTTTTAGGGCGGGCGCCAAATGTTAATGACGGCTGTTGCCATGATACCTACAACTTTTTATTCGTATCATGGGCTGTTGCCATGATTCAACTTTTTATTTGTATCATGGGCTGGTGCTAGACTTTATATTATATTATATATTAGATTGCATTTACCCTTATGTGTACGCCTTATTTCTCACATTATTATTAATTTTAGGAAAAAATGTATAGGAACATTTTTTGTAGAAAATTTTATGAGGAATATTTTTTTATATAAATTTTTTTTTATCAAAAAGTGCACCGTTCTCGAGATAATCTAGAAAACTTGAAAAAGGTGATAAAAACGACGTCCTAGGAGATGAAGCACACTATTTAGGAGTGGGAACTTTTCAGTTTAGTATTTCTTATGTCATCCCTAACATTCCTACCAATTTTCAAAACTTTCAGAAGTTTGTCCGATATAAATCGTAATATTACTTAATTAATGGTATACCTATTTGGTAAGAATCCATGTTGCTGTGCAGAAATATTATACTTCACCTGATCATAGAGTCTATTAAACAAAACTATTTCAAAAACCTTGGATACAGCATTAAGAATTGTAACAGGTCGGTAGTTTGTTGCTTCGTTTTTAGCACCTTTCTTAAATAGGGGAATTACCTTACTTATATGCCAGGTTGTGGGATAAACTGAAGACCTTAAACTAAGATTAAAGATGTAACAAAGGGGTTTTAAAAAACTACACACTATTACAGCCTTTAATTATATATCCTGGTAATCCATCAGGACCAACAGCTTTATTGCCCTTTAATTTTTTAATAGCATCATTTATTTAATTTTCGTCAAAAGTCCAGTTGCAGAAATAGTTTTTGGATGGAATTTTTTCTTGTTCTATAGGAATGTCAGTAACAAAAACAGAACGAAAGTAAAGAGCAAACATGTCTGCAATATTTCTAGCTCCAGTCGCAATGTGACTACCATAGTAAACTTGTGCAGGAATATCGGTATTATTCCTTTGATTTCGAATAAAGGACCAGAACAATTTTGGATCACATGTTAGTTTTTTAATACAGTATAACAATAATTACAATATACATAGTCCTTATTCCTCTAGACAGTGTTTTTGAACACTGATATTGAGGATAATTGCATTTTAGTAATAACAGTACGATTTCCTATAAACTCTCTAGTATTGTGGCTATGAATATCCTTTGCAAATATTATGATACTATTTGATTTTTGAGTTTTATTTATTATCCTGTAGATAAGTTTATTCTGTTCAAATTTTAATACCTTATGTAATTGCCATACTCTTAAATTTTCATATAGATCTGCAGTATGAGTCCGTGGATCATAATTAATTATAACTTAGTATTTTGTTTTGCAATATTTGCATCGAATTGTAGTTTATAGTCCCACATGTGCCCCATACGGGGATCAAATATTGAAAACGTGATAATACGAAGGCATTGTAACCATTTGATTCTATTTTTTATATTCATTTTTATATAGTATAAACGTTTCACTCTATGTAAAACATTAATAAATGTAACAATGTTTTGTCATGCCCTCGTATATAAATAACAGTTTGCTAGTATAATTAAAATCGCTGTCAGCACATTTAATTTTGTTAAGATAGCGCCTGCCTCGCTGACGAGAGGTAAAATATAATTTTCTTTTACTGATTCATTCGTATTTTTGACTGTAACCCGTTCGCACTCGATTTTATTCTAATATAGTTAGTTTTAGAAGTTTGAAAGTATTTTCCATTTAAATTTTATTAAGTAAAAAATGAAGGGTTACAAGTGTCATATTTATTCATAATACTACAGTTTAGTATTATTCACATTTAGTTTGCTTTTATACGAGAGATAGTTTCTGTTTTTAATATTTAAGATAACCAGGTATTTATGTATAGTTGAAATTTTGGCATATAATCTTATATGGACTCACCCCCTGATTCGCTTCTTCCGATGAATATCGCCCCCTTTTTTCGCCTTCTTTGCGAGCAAGACGTATTACTAACACATTCACTGTACTAGAAATACGATATCAAGGTATTTTTCTTCTTAAAACCAAAAGAAAGAACCGATTTACAGATTCTTGCTTCTCACCGATCGGTACAAAATTGTAATAACGCATCAAGGCAATGAGCTCGAGCGGCCAGGGTCGGCTGAATCACCATGTTTTTAGATAACTTCTTTAAAAATTGTACGAATTGGGAAAAAGTTGTATTGCTGGCAGGAACGTCAAACTGGTGAGAGGAGTTTGATTACGGGGAGTGACGCCCCCGCCATTCCGAGTTGCCATGGGATATGGCCCATCAAATCCCATCGTCCTCCCCCAGGCTGGAGAACACCAAAGTACAAAGTCTGGAGCTGATCAATGACAGTTTGTGACAAGAGGGGCTGCATTGTATTGGCTGGCAGGAACGTCAAACTGGTGAGAGGAGTTTGATTACGGGGAGTGACGCCCCCGCCATTCCGAGTTGCCATGGGATATGGCGCATCAAATCCCATCGTCCTCCCCCAGGCTGGAGAACACCAAAGTACAAAGTCTGGAGCCGATCAATGACAGTTTGTGACAAGAGGGGCTGCATTGTATTAGCTGGCAGGAACGTCAAACTGGTGAGAGGAGTTTGATTACGGGGAGTGACGCCCCCGCCATTCCGAGTTGCCATGGGATATGGCCCATCAAATCCCATCGTCCTCCCCCAGGCTGGAGAACACCAAAGTACAAAGTCTGGAGCTGATCAATGACAGTTTGTGACAAGAGGGGCTGCATTGTATTGGCTGGCAGGAACGTCAAACTGGTGAGAGGAGTTTGATTACGGGGAGTGACGCCCCCACCATTCCGAGTTGCCACGGGATGTGGCCCATCAAATCCCATCGTCCTCCTCCAGGCTGGAGAACACCAAAGTACAAAGTCTGGAGCTGATCACTGGGGAGTGATCCAACAAACCCCATTTTTACCCCTGTCAGACTAGGGACCGCCAAAGGAATGAGTCTGAGGCCGATGCTTCGAGTGGAAGCGGCCCTAGGTGGTAGATGCATAAGCCTACTCGCATCGTCCGGTGAAAGACCACCCCACCAGAATTGGGAAGCGCTAAGTGGTTTTCCCAAATCACGTTCCGCTTCCGCGCTGGTGGTCCCGGGTTCCACAGTAGGAATATATGGACATGATGGTGCTTCCAGGATCAAAATATTCCGGAGGTAAACTCCCCGGCCATTCGGATCTCCGGGCGCTGGGTGGCCCTGGGAGCCCTTCATTCCGCATCTCACAGACAGCAAAGATACCGAACCAATTTAGAATAGATTTCTGCAACATAAGAGGCCTAAATACAAACATAAATTCGGTACACCAACATCTACAAGCAAATAGACCACACATATTAGCCCTTACAGAAACACAAGTATGTTCTACAACAACAACAGTGAACTACCTCTATCCTGGTTACGACTTACATACCCGATTTAGATATAAGTTCGGAATATGCCTTTTTGTCCGAAGCGACCTTTCATGTCACCGCGAGGAAACACTCGAACCGAACAACCTTGACGTCATGTGGCTCAAGTTCACCGCCAAGGGATTAACCAAGTTTATATGTTGTCTCTATCGCCCTCCGAGCGATAGAGCCTACCAAAGCTTTTTCACAACACTAGCTACCACTTTTGACTCACTACAGGTCGATCACCCCAGTTCAGAAATAATCGTTCTGGGAGACTTCAATGCCCACAACACCAACTGGCTCAAACATCACAACAAGACCGACAACGAAGGTAGAGAAGCTGAAGCATTTGCCATCAGCTGCGGGCTTACTCAACTTGTAGACGAACCAACTCGAATCTCAGAGAGGGGCGAATTCGCCGCCCTGCTGGATCTTTTTCTGACCACCAATCCTGACCAGTACAAGGTTACAGTTGGTCCGCCATTAGGTACCTCCGACCACAAACTTATTACAACGGTTTGT
>JAEQML010075442.1:0-13831 GCA_016904865.1 Pissodes strobi
ATATACAGTGTGTCCGCGGATGGAGTGCACAAGAGGAAAAAATTCTTTATTTTTCATTTTACGACAAAAAGTCATTCTTTATAAAAAGTTCTGCTTGTCGAGAAAAGCAATTTACAATATAACATTTTTCAATCAGATGTACAGGGTGTTAATAAATTAGAACAAATAGAAAATGCCTCAAGAGAGAAGTACTATTATTTATTACTTTTATCAAAAATGTTATGAAACAAGTTGTTTATAAAATAACATAAAGTCTAAAAACAAATTTTGAAACGAAAATTCGAATATTTAAAATTATTCTACATAGCTACCTCCTACCTCCACACACTTTTCCGCTAACCTAATAAATTTACCACTGAGAGTTTTCACCTATCCATAAGCATATTAAACGTATTAGGCACTCATTAGGCTGTCTTTTGTTTTAAAAAATTAGTATCGTTGCATTTTTTTGAGAAAATCGGATTTATTTACGGTTATGACAGAAAACGCCCTCTAGCGGCTAGGTAAGAAGTCGCAATCACCCCACTTAAGGCACGGTTGATAGCCTAAAGAAAGCCCTTTTCAACGACTCTAAGCTTATTAAGATCCGTTCAGCCATTTTGAAGTTATTGACATTTATTTGCGAAAATGTTCGAACACACCCCACCACTTTGCTTAAAGGGAGAAAACAAAAAGTGATTAACAAAAAAGAATCAAATTTATTTTGGCTTTAAAATGGCAATGCATTCTACTATCTTTAACTCAAGGAAATTTTGGAGAAAACGGGTTTTAAAATTTAAGATGGATATAACGCCCCCAGCCGGCCATTTTGGAATCTTAAAAATAATTTCGAATATTTTCCCTTGGTCGCTTTACTCATAATTTTTTTTACCGTAAGGCTTTACGACAATTACTTTTCAAGATATAGCCGAGTGCCATTCTTAGTTGGCTACCCGGTACATCTGATTGAAAAATTTTATATTGTAAATTGATTTTCTCGACAAGCAGAACTTTTTATAAAGAATGACTTTTTGTCGTAAAATGAAAAATAAAGATTTTTTTCCTCTTGTGCACTCCATCGGCGGACACACTGTATATATATTAGTCTTTAATACGTATATTAAGTTTATAAGGGAATTAGGAACTGAATTGTATGCATTTCCCTTCCTCTCCTCAGTCCTCTCTCATCCGGCGTCCATGAAGTCAAATGACTAGCATTGTAGGTTATCATTAATGGTAATATAACGTTACGCCATCTTAGAACACAACCTATCATGTTTTTAATAGCTCATTAGAGCCTTAGTTTTATTTTTCTTGTTCTAAATGCAGTAATAAAATATAACTCGGAAATTCTGCAAAACAATTTAAAAAAACTTATATTTTTTTTTAGGAAATATACTGAAGGTGGGAAGATTTCTTTTGTAGTAGTTAATACAGTCGCCTTAGTTGATCAGCATGCAAAATGTATTGAAAAGAGAACGACTTTAGATGTTGGAAGGTATTCTGGAGAGATGTCATTAGACTTTTGGCCTAAAACTAAGTGGTATGAAGAATTTGACAAATATCAAGTATTTGTAATGACTGTCCAAATATTGGTTAACCTGACCAATCAGAATTACTTAGGTAAATATTAGATATTAATAATAATAATAATAAAGTATTTATTTTCTATCTTTAAGTTTACATGTCATGCTTATATCTAATCTCTTATGTGCGCATTCTTCCCCTACTTATATAATAAGAAACAGGGATGCATTAGTACACCCAGAGGTTGGCTGATGACGGCCATTACTTAAATATATTGCATATGTAGTGCATCAAATCGTACCATTTTCTGGAGTTCTAACTCCTTATATAGATGTATCTGTAATAGACCTAGGTATAGTTCAGTTACGTAAGATTAAGGCAATATGTGCAGTTAAGGAGTTTTTATAGGAAAAAGTTGAACAAAAAACCTCTTTAATATTTCTTTGCTTTGTATATTTAAGGTCAATGACTTTATGCTTGATCTTAAAACCTCTTAGATATTAAGTGTATTGTGAATTATTTACATCGATGACTGAGTTGAACTATAGCATATCTGAAAAACAAACAAAAGGTTTTGTGCCAAATGCCATCTTATGTCATTTTGTCGAATTAGGAACGCTGTTGCTTTTAACTACACCCTAAATAGTACAAGATCTTATTTGAACATCATATTTAGCAAATGGTTTCCAAGGCATTGCAAATGCTAGATTTTTTAAAAAGCGTGCTTTTACCAGTACTGAAGCTATAAAGGTGTTTTTCTTCAAACGTCAGTAAATCCGTCATTACTCGACTGTGTAGGCGGCAGTGAAGTTTCGTTTTTCCTCCGCCGGAGCTTTACTTTTCACTTTTCCGCCGGCGGAGGTAAAAGTGTTATCATAGCAACATAGATACAATACAAACAAACATCAAAATAAGCGTCAACAACTCAAGAGTTATTAAACTAAAATTTGTATTTATCACTCAATGTGTGAGTGCATTTCTAAAAATCACTAATTTAAGAACAAATTGGTTATTATTTAATCGAACTTACCCAATAACTGCTTATCAATACGGAATTAAAACGCAATCGAAGACACAATTTTAAAAATATAATTATTATTGTTCACAGTGTCCACTGACAGCTTTATGTTACATTACTATAGCAACTACCTGAGCCTATTCACCGACACCGCACCGGTCTAAGCCGCCTTGCGAACCCACTTATCTTTAATAATAATTATTATTACTATTAAAAAGAGACTTTTTGCATTAATTTGTCGAGATTTGAAGAAAAAACAGCATATTTTATTTGGAGGAAAAGTTACTTTTCATGGCTTGCTCTCTATTACCAGCCTCACTCCGTTCGGCTGTTAAACACGAGCGCGCCATGAAAAGTATCACTTTTCCTCCATATAAAATGATATACTATTTATTGCAGCCTGGGAAGACTGTACTTAGAGTATGCTTCAATGGTCTGGTCCCCCATGCATTATTTATTTATTCATTCCGTAAAAGATCATCAAGTAGATGCTAGAGTTCGTCAGTAAAATAACTACAACCTATAAGTATACAAGGAAAGCTTGAAATACTACACAATCAACATTGCAGTATACCAAACTTATAAGAATTATTTCATAATAAAAACATTTTAAAAAGGTCAGAACCAAAGCACATTGTTGACAGTATTGGCATGTTAAAGGAACCGCAAATGAGACTACGCCAACAAATTAAGCATGAAGACTACAAGAGAAAAATTCCCTCAGGTTGTAAAAACTATGTTCAATCAATGACGTCTTAAGTTCTCTCTTAAATACAGTCACATTCCGAATGTCCTCCAAGTTTCTAGGTAGAAGCAGAGACAACGAAGGAAGAGACGGTTAACTAGGTCCAAAAATTAATCCGATGTATTATTTTTTTTATCCCACACATTTTCCCATATCATCATTGTCTACCACCATCAAAGATGAAGGCAAGCGGTACTACAATCGCTAAAATTCAAGTTGCCACTCTATGGCGAACTTCGTATAGTCGACTACGTCAATTATTTACTGCTATTGTCTAACCCTATGTACATGAGAAAAATAGTAGATATAATCGGATTATTTAGTACCCAATTTGATAACAGCGCCATTTGTCTGCGCCAGAGGCAAACACAACACAATGGCGTCTGACATCTGTTCGCACTGCCATTTGACGATATTTTTTTTCAGTTATGCCTGAAATATTTTTGTTTTATTATGTTTTGTGTAGATTGTGCTGGGAGTAATCTTGAGTGACCGGTTTACATAAAACACCCTGTACGTATGGTCAAACAGCAGGCACGTGAAAATTAATACATTGAAACAAAAATCTATGGGTCTCGGCGAATTTCAAAAATACTTTCTTGCGCTGTATAACGAACATAATAATTTGAATTCGAGATTCCCGGGCTCCAGGAGCAATAATGTGTAGCGCCATCTGCTTTCACCTTAGAGAAAGTCTAATATAAATTCCTAAGATATATATTATTTATATCCTTAAGGATCTAAAATTGTATAAAATTACAGATTCCAAAATGTGAATTGCTCTGCATTACGTATTAATTTTCACGTGCCTGCTAGGTTAACACATTCAAGCACAGTGTTTTATGTGCCTCTACATTGCATGAACTGTGCTATGAACTTATATTTTTTGTCGTTCAACCAATCGGCTAATCTCTCTGACAATCTTGGTTTTTCTAACACTTACATTCTGTTCCTCAAATCTAATGAATGCGATTAAAATGTACCTATGCTAGTCCTGAATCTGTTAACTTATTCTATGTTGTATTTGTTTGCACGTTGCTATTTCTTATGTAATGTAGTAATATCTTTATTTTTTGTATCTCAAAACCGGAGAAACCTCGTAAATAAATAAAAAGGCACTATCTCTTTTTTAGATTTAAACAAGGTAAATTTGATTGTCTTTGATGAATGTCATCGTGGGGTAAGTGACCAGCCAATGCGCCAATTATGCAAGTCGTTGGAAAATGTTCGAGAACAGCCTAGAATACTGGGACTTACAGCGACCTTGCTTAATGGCAACTGCAAACCTGATAAAGTTTTGTCAGAGGTTAAGAAATTGGAAGTCACATATCACAGTCAGGTTGCCACTGTAGATGGATTAGGAAAGGTGACAGGGTAAGACAAATTGCTTTCTCCTTAGACGTGCAATAAATAATGGGATGTTCTTGATGCCTATTTAAATACTAACCGTTTACATAGGTGTAATATAAATTCACAAGAGTTCAAGAGGTAAGATTTCCAGTCCTGACGATTTTTTTTTATTAATATATCACAGTCTTTGCAGTTCTTCATTATCCTAGTCAATCCACTATTCTGACCATGAAGAGTTTTATGTTGACAGGGTTCAAAGGATATTTTCTCACGAAAATGCCTTGGAGATGCATAAAAAACAAGCCCATCAGAGGGCATTGGTAGAAATCATGTATTAGCCTATATGCAAAGACATCTGCCGAGTCTCTTTTATTTTTAAGAGATCCTATTTTTAATTCTTTTTCAAGTTCACTGTAGTTAATATTATCAAGCGGAATGTGTTTTTTATATGTTATGCATCTTAAAAATGTCCTTTGAACCTCATCAAGCATATCCTGATAAATTAAAAAATAAGGTGACCATACACCAGAGCAACTCTCCAAGTGCACCAGTGATGTGTAGAGAGTAGTAATAGCCCCAATATCACTGAAATCAGCAGTACTTCTCTTAACGAAGGTCAAGGTTTTCAGTGCCTTATTTCTAACAATCTCGATGTGTTGCGAAAAAGTAAACTTAGCGTCGAATACAACACCAAGATCCCTGATCAGATTCACATTTTCAAGTTCATTGTCAGATATGTGATATATGTATTATATGTTTAGAAGTGTTTAATAATTATCTTATTGGCAGAGATACATAAACACACAAATAATTCAATAGTCAAACAGTTCAATACAGCAAAATTATTCATATCAGTTGCTAGTGCCAATTTTTGTCCCAAAAGGATAATTTTCTAATTTTTTTTATGAAATGAAGCTTACTTCAGATATTGAAAAACGAAACAATTTTAATGCAATTAAATAGCAATGGAAATATAAAATGCTACAAATTATAATAATCTTAAACCAAAAACTTGTGACGTAGTGTCAAAAGCCATATACAAAACCTATAATAAAACAACAAAAAATATAAAGGTCAAACAAATTTGTCAGCATCCAAGTTATAGTATTCTCGTCAGGCATCCTCTAAAGGTTCTAAGTGAGTTGCCTTCCTAATTTGAAATAATAGGTGGTTGTACATCTCTTTTAAACTCTTATCCAGAACGTAATTAGGCAATTACATTTCTGAGCAGATTAAAGTTCGTTTAGGGTTTCGCAGTTTTCCCATTGCGGTCCTCTATTATTCAATCGCATTTCATGAAAGAAACAGATACATGCTGAATGACAGTTTATTGGAAGCTGTCGCTGAGATTCGAGATCTAGGGGTACTATTGGACAGTGGGCTGACATTTACGGGTCATATTTCTCAGGTGGTTAGAGTGGCAATTAAGAATTTGAATTTTGAGGTCAGAAATGGTTGGCCTTTCTCTTCAAACACTTTTAAGCTGCTTTCTGTTCAGTGGTGCGGTCAAGACTCCTTACTTTAATTGTCATATAACGAAGTATTGAGAGCGTTCAAAGACGGTTTTTGCATACATTGGCGCATAAAGCGGAAATTAGTGTTTATATAATGAGAATAATTATCATATAGATTTTTGAGCCTCCAATGAGAGAATTTAATCTAAGTTCTTTAGAGGTGTCCAGGAGCCCGGTGGATGCTTTTACTTTTATTCGGGTTACTTAATGCAATGATTTTTTATCATCATCTGGTTTCGGTTCAATTTAAGACTGTCCAAATCACTAGGAATTATTCACTGTTTGTTATCACATACATCATACAAATTATGATTACTATAGTCTTCTGTCAATAATGTGCAGGTTTTTATGTATTCAGGAAACTTATTATGACTAAAAAATTAATGGTAACTGTGTTGTGTTTACATATCTTTATTTTTGTTACTTTATTGCCATTTGTAGTAAGATATAGATTTTTGTACTTATTTTGTGAAATGGATTTTCTATATGATGAATAAATAAATAATTCTTTACTGGGTATGGGCAGAGGCAGAGATGTCCGCCTAGCTCCAGGTTAAAGGAAAAAGACTCAAAGATGATGGTGCTGTAAAAGTTTTTAGGAAGAGAATGTTCAGTTTTTCATCTGCATAAAAAATATTGCATTATTGAAATGCTTCTCTACTCGTTACAAATAAAAAATAACAATGATTGCCCTGATTTAATAAATGCGAGTACTTAGAACTGCACTGAACTTGATAACAAATTTTTTTATAAATAAAACTTTTAATGTGGCCTCACAGGAAGTTTGGTGAAACATCAAAACAAAAAAGATTATGGTTTTTAAGGTTAAGCAAATGAGACCGGCCCTTATTCTTTAAAGTCTGTCTCATTGTAGTTTTAATCATCTCCTGATGATGCTAACATGGTTAGCGTAACGCGCGTCGAGTGCAAATATTCTGTTTCGGTATTGTGGATAAAACTCTGTTTTAGTGTCTGTCTCATTGGACAAAGCTTGGATTTCTTGCGAAGAGAACTTCCGAAAAAGTTGGCAAGATGACTATTAAAAAATGACAGAAAATGTGGTGGCTACCGCGATGCAATGAATCTGCTAAGTTTGAAGAGTGGTTTGGATATCGGCTTCTCCCAAATCTTAAAGAACCATATTTAATAATAATGGATCACTCATGTTTAGTGAAAAATACCAATTTATGGAGTAATTTACTCCTATTAGGCGTCCATCGAAAACGTTTCGGACATATTCCCTTATTTCTCTGGAATTGTGCGCAGAGCGCAGGACGAGCGTCCTCTTGAAAGCAAATATCTTCATTCTCAGGACAACTTCTTCTAATGCAGAACCAATTTAATGTCCTAAGTTCCAAAAAAGTTTCTGTTTGAATTCCGATTAAGTCGGGCAGCATAGTACCAAGTTTGATAGTCATATAGGTTTTCTAAATAAAACATTGGCTGCAAATTGTTTCGCGATTTGGCTAATATCTAATAATTTGAACATATAAACAAGAAATGCTGATTTTCCGTTGATCAGGTCAAATTTGCGATATGGTATTTGTTATTTTGGGCAATAATTGTCTTCCACTCATGTTTCGAAGCATTTCTGTACTTCAGAAACGTCCGTTGAGATACATGCGAAATACTCGAAAATCCTTTTTTACAATATGCATACCAGCAAAAAGTTTGATATTAACTTGTGTTTTTATTTTGGAAATGGTTCTTTTAATCTGAAAAAAAATACAAATATGAGAATAAGTAGTAGTCCTCTTCACAATAATCCTCAAGCATAAGTAAGTTTATGGATTCCATCTTCCTCAAAAAGAAAATTCCATAATAAATAAAATAAAAATAAATAAATAAATAAATAATGTATTTATTTAGCACTTGACTATTTACATCAGCTATATAATTTACATAAACAAATCATGAACTACGCAACTACATGGTAATTCTCCCATTAAATGTTTTCAGACATGGTGCATTTTTTATATTATCTGGCAGATCATTAAAACAGCGAATATCATCGTAAAATAGAGTTTCCTGTAGGTTTTTGTTCTTACCATTGGAACATTAAAATGCTGATTAGACCGTATATTATATTGATGGAAATTTTATCTTCTTTCCAGAAATGATTTCGGATAGATCATGAGCAATTCCTTATCTATATTTAAATTGGCTCTTTCAATGAACTGTCTGACATTCAGCCAATTTAGTTGGTCTAACATACTCTTGATCGTTGTATATCTATCACAGTTCAATATAATTCGCATAACCCTATTTTGTTGTAACTGTAATCTATTTAGTTCTTCATTATTTCAAGATATCAACAATGAACACACATATGAAAATTGAGGCAAAATTATAGTATTATACACAAACATCTTAGTCCATTTTGATAAAAAAAACGCGATACCCGGATAAGAAACACGATACCCGGTTAAAAACCCAATATTTTTACCTATCTTCTTACACACATATTCAACAAGATACAACTGTAGATCTAAGATCACCCCCAAGTACTTAATTTCGGAAACAAACTCAATTTTATCCCCCTGTATATTTACTGAATACGCTAAGTTAAAGAACTTTTGACAATTAGCTTTAGAACCAATCACCATACATTTGGTTTTTGAACTGTTTAATTTTAACTTATTTTGACAAAGCCATTCATATATTCACTATTCAGTTTGGTAATTATTTCTTCAGCATTCATTCCCGAGACTGAGATAAGTGTATCATCAGCAAATAAATTAACAAATGAGTTATTTTAAAATGTATACAAATCATTTATATATACAATAAATAAAAGTGGGCCCAACACGCTTCCCTGTTATCCCTACATCTAGACATTTTATTATTAATTTTAGTCCGGTGACACCTGCCTGATAAAAAAAATTTAATTCATTCTAGCGCAGAGTATTTAATGCCATATAGAGCCAATTTTGTAATAAGTATGTCCCTGTCAATAGTCTCGAATGCACGTTTTAAATCAACAAAAACACACAATTAGTTTTGACTCATTCATGTCTTTTCGCTATACTGCACACACATACTCCAACGCAGATTCGCACGAGTGCTTGCTCCTAAAACCGGATTGTCCACCGTATAGAAACCAGTTCCGCTCTAAGTAGTCTCTCAACTGACCACACACTATAGTCTCCAGGATTTTATCCACTACTAGTAACAAGTTTACTGGTCGAAAATCTCCAGGGGTTTTTGGTTTTGACACTTTAGGTATTTGCACTATGACACTTGTTTTTAGTTTATCCGGAATTTCTCCGACACTCAAGGAAGTATTTACCAAATATAACAATGGGTAGCCTATGACACAGAATAAATCTTTTACAAGCTTAATATTTAGAATAGAATCACTAGTGCTTTTATTTTTTAGGTTATTGACAATTTTTCTAAGTTCAGATATTTGCTAAAAGCAAGGAAAACTACCAGAAATTTCATCACACACAGAGTGCCATGGCTTTTTCTCTATACTTCCTGTTAAGCTATCGGCATAAAAATTACTCATATTTTCTTTTGCTTCATTACTATAGTGTTCAGAGTCAATATTTGTAAAATCAGCACTTTGTTTTTTATTTCCGACTAACCTTTTTAATTTCTGCCACATTTTTTTACCATTTCCCTTGCAGTCATCAATATTTTGGTTATAGTAGTTTTCTTTTTCATTTCTGATTGTTGAAATAACGGTGTTTCGTTTTCTTTTATATTCCTCCCAGTCCTGTACACTCCTTGTGTATTTGAATCTCTTATAAGCAACATCTCTATTCTATCACGTTGTGCATGCCTGACTGCTTCTGTTAACCATGGGTATTTTCTCGATTGGGTCTTATGCAGCGGAGCTATCGTATCAACCGCCCCCTGTATAATTTCTATAAAGTCCGAATATATTTTGTTAACATCCATGGAGGTGTAATTCCAATTTTGCCCAATAAGTGCTTCTCGAATCCTATTAATATTCTGAGGATTTAAGCTTCTTATATACATATCCTCCCTCTCTAGATTCCCGGTCTAAGTGTCCACTTGAACACATGTGGTTTCATGGTCACTGATTACAGGAAAGTTTCTAGGAACCTCTACTGCATTAAAGTCGTTTGTTATTATGCGATCGATTAGTGTAGCTGATCTCATGGTGACTCGTGTTTCCTTAGTTACTATTTGCTTAAATCCAGTCGAGTTTCAAACGGCTTTTAATTTCTTAGAATCAGAGCTAGTAAACAATGTTTAATCACCTGTCTTTAGTTTTAAATTCAGCGCCTAGTAAAAACGTTTTTACTTGAAAGGCTTTCCTACACGTTTGATTTGTATTTTACCAATTTTTCTGGCGATTTTAAATGTTAATGTCTCTTATTTTTTAGTTTTTCTCGCTATTTTAAAGTTTAGAATGTCGTTTGGTATTTTTTCTCGGGGGACTTGATGGTCGAAAAAATCATATGATGCATGGCTTTTAAAGTTGAGTAGTCCAATTTTATTATTTATTCACATTCTTTCTATATTGGCAGCTGAGATGAGTGAATAGGGATAAAATTTGATATGGGTGTGTCGATTTTATTGGCTGCGTTTTTTTTTTCTAAATTTAAAAGTTAGTTAATGTATAGTTATTTAGGGGCAATTAATTATTTACTGTTGACTTTTAAAACATTTCGAAAGATGTTGTCACTATTCTAGAAAATCTGTAGCAAATGCTCAGATAAAAAATAGTCTCTGGATTATGATATTAGATGTTTACTTGATAAATTGGTTATTAATATTTTATTTTTTATCCCATCTTATCATTTTTAATAATTCCAACCCATGTAATATTTCTAAGGAACTTCTATTTTAAACTGGCATGTAATAATCTTGGCAGAATATTTATGTTATCTTCTAATAAAATAAATAGACTGATACATTGAAATTCTTCGAAAAGCCACATTATTTTCTTGTACAAATAAGTACAGATTACAAATTTTAATTGAATAAAAATTTTGTTTAGTCTATTATATCAATTATGGCATATTTTCAGGAACCGTTCTATATTTGTTATATTTTTCAGATATTCTACTAATCCCAGGGAGCATATACTTGATTTTCATAAACACCTGCCTTCACCTGTTGAATTTGAAGGGATAAACATACTGAACGAAATGATTTCAATTTTATCGAGAGTCGTAGATCCTAAGGTGGTATATGTAATTCCAAAATCCGACTTGAAACCATTAACAAAAGATGAGGGTTTAAAAAAGTTAAACAACAGTATCGTGGATATAGTATTCCACATTTCGAACTTGGGTTTATATGGAGGTACCAGAGCAATACTGGCTCACATTATTCAGATTGAACGAATGAAGAAACATTGTGATGATGCTACCCTTCACGAAGTGTTGAGTTATGTACAAACTACATTGTGTCTGGTAAAGAGGATGTTTGATAAATCAATGGAGGGATATGAAGATGAAAACAAAATATTCCGGTTTTCTTCTGACAAGGTATGCTCATGAGACATTCACTGTTGCCAGTAGGTCTATATTTATTCACAAGGCTTCTTAAATTTGTGCACAGTCGTAGAACTGAATCGCAACTAGTTGGATAATATTGAAACTTTTATTTTGAATGCAGATTTTTAAAATATATTTTCTGAGTGACATTGAGAGAAGACTTATTCAAAAATAGTACTGTCAATGATAACATTTGTTTGGGTTTAATTTTTAGTTATGCATTCAAAACAGTTCCATTTATAATTACTTAAATTACAAATATTTTAAAATTGAATGTTTTCAGTTATATGTTTGAACGATTCTTTGTTTGACGTACTTTTCATTTCAATTTATTATTTTGCAGGTATTGAAGCTAATAAGTATCTTCGATACGTATCGAGAACAGTCGCAGGAAGACTTGTGTGCGTTGGTTTTCACCCAACGCAGATTTACTGCGAAAGTTATATATTACATATTTTCAGACTTGAGCAAAATAAGCAGTAAGTATTCGAATATTAAGGCTAATTTTATGGTTGGTTACAATTCCAATCCATATAACGATACCCGGGAAAATATGTACACCTCGAAGAAAAATAAGGAAGTCCTTCAGTCATTTGATAACAAGGAAACCAATGTCTTGTGCGCATCGAACGTCTTAGAGGAGGGCGTTGATATAACAACGTGTTCCCTTGTGATTAAATTTGATTATCCCGAAGAATATCGATCCTACATACAATCTAAAGGCCGTGCCCGACATCGTTCCAGCTTGTATTTCATGATGGTCGAATCTGATAAATTATCTAAATTTCGTGCCAAATATAAAGAATATCAAGATGTGGAAAATTCTCTCCAAAATGTAAGTATTGGGAGTAACATTTAATCGTAGCAAATTATATTCCAAAAGTATTAAGAGTTTCTTGTTATTATTATTATTCTGTGAATAATTCATCTTTATGTAATATTTTATTTATATTTCAGCTGTTCTGATATAGACGTTGTATCCTTATCAAAATAAATATGCAGAGAAAGCTAATAATTGATTTTAAGTTCTTAGTAACATTATTTCATTAACGCATTTGATTGTGTCAATCACAAAATACTTGCGAAATGGCGCAAATCGGAAAGTATAAACATTTACTCTGGTTTATTTAACTTATATGAGAAACTTTTGCTCAATTATTGATCAATTGACCTTATAGACCCGCCTTTGTAGGACCCACATTTTTTTCTCGTAAAACATTTTCAAAATGATCTGACTAAATATTTGATTTAACTGTACTCCAATGCCATGATTATTATCATTGTCTTATCTAGTTCTGTTCCAGAATTTCCATAGAGGTGTTCCAAAACCTACTTTGTTTAGCTTCATAAGCCGATACCCCAAAGGGCCATATGTCTTGTCCAAAGGCTTATTACTAGCCAAAGTTAATATTTGCTAAGCTCCAGCTATATCGTTCTGAAGTTAGCCGAATGGGTACTATTTATCTTTACCCTTGAATTTTTATTCTCTCCACATTGACTTTTCGTCTTAATCTGATAGCTTTCAATACCCATTTAGATGAAAGTAGTATGTGTGTTGTTTGGTTTGGTTGTATTATTATGATTTACTTGCACTCTTACATACGAATAGGAAAAGTTTGGGAGATAACTAATCTTGATGATTTGACCTAATATTTGATTTGGCAAACATAAAAATTGTCCGTAATTTGTCGAAAGTTGATAGTATTATTTTGATAGTCTCAATAATCTTGTAGGTAATAAATGTGTTAAGCTTTACCTTATTAAGATCTTGAAATATAAGCAACTAGCCTGTTTACATCACAGTAGAGTAGGTATCCCGCCACTTTAGCCAGACTTGCGCAGACGGCTACTGCGCAGGCACCAGAGAAATACCGCGAATTTCGGCGACTTGGACTATGGCATATTTATATAAAGCTGTCTGTCTGTTGCGCAGGCACCAACCAGGATGAATTTTTCCATCACACTTTACAGGCTTTGGACTGTCAATATAAGATGAAGATGTACTTCTTATATTGGCGTGTTTAAAAAATTGTTGCAGCCCCGATGGGTTTGCTTTGCATCACACTGCGACATTATAATGGCATTATATACTTAAAATGGTGGCATTTTTTTTTTTTTTTTATTTTTTTTATTTGTATCATATTATGGCTCTTTTATTTAATATTTTTGGCGTCTTTTTTTTATAATATAATTGCTGTTTTATTTAATATTTTAGGCATTT
>JAEQML010075447.1:0-13829 GCA_016904865.1 Pissodes strobi
AGTGCAATAATTCTGTTTCGGTATTGTGGATAAAACTCCGTTTTAGTTGAGGGAAAGGTTTGCCAAGAATTTAAAATGTCGAATCGTTTATCAATTCTTTCAACAAATTCTGCAGTTTCTGTAGCCTCTACAGGAAGACAGCCAAATCGAATTTAAAAAGTCAGACCGACATAGATAGAATGACTAAACAGTTGGGTTGCTTTCCCTTCATTTTTTCAAAATTGGAAGGATTCATATGGGAATCTGTCTTATGGGCTGCCCTTACAGGAAACTTTTTGTCTTGCTCAAAAAAATCTTTTATAAATAGCCATGAAATTTTTTTCTATCGATGTAGAAATCGTATTTTATTAGCATGTTTCTTAAGGCTTTTATTAAATGTGGAAGATCAAATATATAAAATAGATGGTGATTTTGAAGATAAAGCCCTGTATTTTTCCGGCGATATATTTAAAATATTTGATAATTTTATATTGTTAGAACCCATATCAGATGTTATAGGAGAAACATGAAGACCAGCGGTTTCTATTTTTTAATGGCCTTTGCCATATTTATTTCAATAATACGCGGCACATGAAATGTGACCAAGAAAATATGCAAGAGGTTGTTTCCATTTACAGTAGACGCCTCTTAACATTAGTACGCAGGCAGTCAAACTAGGCTTAAATACCCTTTCCCCTAGGTCATCCTTTGCCAACCCAACTACGCAGTCTTGTAAGCGATCATAAAATAAATTAGCTTTGATGCTCATTGCGTCTAAACATATGACGCAATATTTATTTTTTCCTGGAAACAATCAACCTTCTTCTTTAGCATGTTAAAAAATTGTGGATTATTCAACCCTGGTCTTATACGAACCGCGCGTATTTCTTTTAATAATATATAAGGACTTGGAAGGCAAAGTTTCTTCACCAAAAATTTTTTATACACTTTTGGACCTGCAAAATATATGGACAAACATTCATTTTTAAAAGCTTTGCTGTAACGCCGGCCCCTTGGTTTTTCTGCCCTTGCGTTATTTGGATGTTAATAAAATTAGCAAGATCACTATTGCAAAATTTAAATGTCAAAGCTTTATATTTTTCCAAACTTATAAAATCTTCTACATTGATAACTTGGTTTTCAAGTTTTTGCACTCGCTCACGCAACAATTTATTTTCTTCAGTTAATGTTTTAATACCCTGCCTGTATTTGTTCTTTCTTGGTGTATTGAGACTCAAACTGGCTGATGTTTGTGTAGATGTTAGGGACACGAGCGGAGTAGTATGAGTGCCATTAATCGCATTCCCTTCAGTTGTAACCACACTGGGTTCATTATCTGTGAACATAAAATAAATACAGCACTAAACAAATAAACAGCTTTGCAATAAAGTTTTTTTTAGAACGCACTGCAGTTTCCGAGAAAAGATACATCAACCATACGTCAGGACCAAAAAAAAAGGTGATGAACATCAAGTTTACTGTTTTTCAGTGTACCTACCCTATTCTTAGATTTAATAAATTAAGTAGGGGAGACTGTCGTACCGGGCAGATACAGTTTCGTCCGCCCGCCTGACTCAATGGTCAAATGTGAAGAAACTGTTTACCTGACTATGCACACTTTCGTCCGGTACCAATTTTCGATAACATACATTTTCGTCCGCCTCGATGCAGGTAGTTTGATATATTACTAGGTACTTATAATAAAACAAGGTACATCAAGTTGGCAAATAAAATTTATTACCTCAACTATAATCTTAAAAACTATAATAATGAGAAGTTAATTTTACATATTGTAACATAGACATTTGCTTATTATAAAATTTTCTTTTTTTTGTGTCTTATTGCTTAGACGTTTGGAACAATTTATACTCTGCATCTGTATGTATAGAGATTTCGCACTGATAAAGTTTAAGTGTTTCCAAAAATACAAATATGATTGGATGGCTAAAATTAAAACATTTATTTAGATGTGAATGGAATGACTCGCACGCATTTGTAGTTCTTTGGCTGGAAGCTGATTTCGCGGCCCATATCTCAGGTGGAAATAATGAACTGTCATCTATATAATTTTCTACCAGATAGTCTGCATATTTTCCCAACTGCTGATTGTCGGGTCTCATTTCATTTAATTCAAATGCAAAGCATTCTCCCACACTTTCTGGATCTGTAAAGAAATATTAATTAGAAAACATAGCAAACATAACATAGCACAATAATATTTACCTAAGAAAAGAAGACTAACCCAAACTAACCCACACTTTCTGGATTTGTAAAGAAATATTAATTAGAAAACATAGCAAACATAACATAGCACAATAATATTTACCTAAGAAAAGAAGACCAAAACAATATTAAATCCATTTTCCTAGTTCGGTTCGCTCCCTGTAGTCTCTTGCTAATCCTAGAGTGTGTATTTTTCTCTCCACCAAGCTTGACTGAGATGAAACCGACAGCCTATAATTTTCACATATTCCAAACTTGAGTAATCGCCGAATGGATTGATGTTTCAAAATCTATCACCACTTCCTCTGGTTGAAACAGCAAGTTAAACTCTCTACATTTATTTAAAATATATGTGAAACAATTTGCATATGAGTTTGTCGACTTGTCTTTTAACAGGCAAAATACAAGGGGAGTATAATATGCGTTCTGCCGAAACTGTAACGAAGTGTTTTTGTAACTCACTTTGATAACTAATTCTTCGCCACCAGTATATAAATCCGCCTTACATCTTGGAATTCTGCATCTCCACTTAACTTCACCACTTAACAGGTTATCCGCGTAATTAAATTTAAAATTATTTACAATTAAACACACTTTTCCGCGTTTAGGTAAACGCTCTTTTGAAGCTTTACACTTTCCATGTCTGTTAATCGTTCGGTAAATGAAAATGAAATGCAACCCTCAAGTACCAGATCGACACTATGTTAATTACCCACCCCATCAGCCTAAACAGTGCATAATATTTTTTATTGCATGACCGCAATATAAATTACGGTCAATTTTACCTGCTTTACCCTCGGACAAAAGTGTATATTTGATATTTAAGACACCGGACGAAAGTGCATCACATAATTTATGCAAAAAGGGATAGCGGACGAAACTGTAGATTCCCGTCGTACCTAGGAACACTGTTGATAATTTAATACCCTAAATCTCGACGGATACACTTTTTTTATATCTATAATGCTAAATATAATATATCTGTGCACCTTTATATCTTCCCTTAGCGAAATCGGTAAAAAAACAAAGTAAATGCCTGTCACAAAATAAAGTTGAGGGGAGTTCACTATGTTCCAAGGTACAGCATGGTGCTGTATCTTGAAACATACCTCTTGTACCTTGAAACATACACAAATAAACAAAAACAAAGAGAAAATAAACAAGTTTAATTCAAAAATTACAAAACAAAACCTAAATTATTTGGATATTCTCTTTAAACGAAAACATTAAATTGCAAGAACGGTTTTTTTTACTCTACTTTTTGCGACAGTAATCACATTCGTACGTTTTCCAGTCTTTGTCTTCGATGTCACCACACAGATTATGAGCCCAACGGCAACATTTGATGCACCGACTCCATTTTTCTCCACCCCTATCTGCACATATCGTATTACCACAAAAAAAGCATTCTTCACTTGCCCTATCTTCATCGTCAGTTGAGGCTAAAGACATACCTTCTTCACTTTCAGAAGAAGTCTCAACTGGCTGAGATATTCTTATTTTCTTTTTGGTTTTAGAATTTATTCCTTTTGACAAAGAATATTTAGGTTTGTTTGGTTTCTTGCTAATTTTCTGGTCAAAACTTATTTCTTTGGTTACTGATTGTATCTTCTTTTTATTCGCCTTCAATTTCTTTATTTCTTCTTTCTCAGGTGTATCTGTTGCTATCATTGTTCTTCCTCTTCTTCTACCCCTTCTTGTGGTATTTCGAGCTGCCGCTTTAGGAAATGGTTGCACTTCTTCTGGTGTAACAAAATGTTTTCCTACTACCCCTTTATTAACATTTTTAGGTGTTAAAAATGGAGGGCTTTCAGCATTTGATCGTCCAGCTATTGGTTCCGTTCTAACGTCGCTACTGCTTGTTGTCGTTGTCACTACTAATTCGGAATGTTCATCTGTTATTTCAGTTAAATCATTAGATGGTTGTCTGTTTTCTAATGGTTGATCGGTTACATAGGAACTCAGAAAATCATCTTCGGAAAATATGTCACTGTCGAAAGGAAATATACCCGAAGATTTAAAATCACTTATAATATTGCTTGGTGTAAAAGCCCGAGGGAAAGCAGACCCCAAGACCTCCGCTACTGAGTAAATGTCAAAAATTTTTCCTCCATTGTTGAAAAGCTATGCCTCCACACCTTGACTATAATAAGTCTTAAGGGGTCCATAAATGGTTAAATCAAGTGGCTGGAGCTTGTGAGAAGTATGCGGGGGGAAGGTTACCATTATAACACCATTATCGGAAGCTTTTTCTACTGCTTCCACAGAAAGATGTGATTCGTGATTATCTAAAAATAATACCACGCGCTCATCTTTTGAACATTTTGCGAACTGGATAAAATGGTCCAAAAATTTTAAGAACATCTGTTCATTTGACCATCCAGAAGAAGCCGCGGCTCCGATGGTTCCAGGAGGTGCTCCAAATATCATCCGTTCCTTAAAAAATATCCGTGGGAAGATCAGCATGGGTGGAATGGAGTTTCCAGTCGCGTTTACTGCTGCTATCATAGTAACCAGGCTCCCTCTTTCAGCAGAAGTTGCACTACCGAGTTCCTCTTGGTCTTACAATTTTTGATTGTGATTGAACTGTACTTAGGCCGGTTTCATCCAGATTCCAAATTCTGTTTGGGGAAATTGGTCCAAATCGGTGGTAAACATTTTTTATATTGTCGAAAAAACTGTTAATATTTGTGCGATTAAAGCTCGTTGAACGGCTTAAACTCGTCGCCTCAGGTTTACGAATTGATAATTTATCCCTGTGTCTTTTAAGGAAACCACGCATCCACTCCTCTTCAGCTATTTTCTCGGCGTTCCAAGATTCAGGATATGTTTTTCGATTTGCTACGGCAAATTTGTAAGCTAAATCTCGTACGCCCTTTTTTGTCAATCCATATTGCATCCTTGCTACTTTTTGAATATATTCTACCAGGCTATTTTCTTCCATATTACTGAACACCTGCCTAACTGCATAATTCACACTATATTCGTATACATCTCTTCTTGTTTCATTACTTAGACTAATACGAAAGACATCAGCTGCCTCCCTATAGCTCATTTTCTTTGCCGGATCTGTGGTATTTACTGCTTCTAAAGCTCTTTTTAAAGAGACTGGATCTACTGGATCCCTCTTCTTACCGGTTTTACTACGTGGCATGGTAAACTTAATTTCTGTAATAAAAAAGAAACAGAAACTAAAGATCGTGTACCTTGGAACATGTTTCAAGGTACAAGAGGTGTTGATGTTTCGAGGTACAAGAGGCGTCATATGCAAACAAAAATGGCTTACTACTGAATAGGTTATGTCTAAAGCTAAATATCGAACATCATTTGTACTCACCATCAATCAACCTACGTTACAAATTTTACAGCTTGTTTAATAACTTATAATGGTAGTAAAAAATTGCGCACAAAGAACAGGCTATATATTTACTTTTAAGAAGTAAAAACTATGTTTTCACGTGACGACAACAAAACGCGACCGCCACAACTAAAACAGGAATGAATGGATCACGACGGAACAAACCAACAATATACCTCTCGGTTAGGTTGCTAGATGGCGACATTGATTTTACATAAAATTCGTTTCAAGGTACACTATGCTCAAGGTACAACAGTGTCCCCTACCCAAGTTTGCGTGAAACACAATAATTGATGCATTCCCTAATTAGGATGTACGTTGGGAAAACCTGGTCACTTTTGGACATCTAGGACCCAGCAAAGATAATACTACTAGTATTATCTTTGTACCCAGACAGTGTTACCAGATGAAAAAATTAAATAATGATGTGCCATTTAAAAAATTACATTTTATCGACAAAAAATGTTATCTTCTTTTTTAAAGGGCGTCTTTTGGTATTTTATTGTTTTGATTTTTATAAATTAACTCGTATTAGCCATAAAAAACAAAGACTCATCATGATAGGCATGACCTCAATTTGAAAAATTAAAAATCAAATGTACATATTTTAATGCAGTGCAGAGCATTTTAAACTGTATTTGTGTTATACATCAAATAATAATTTGCAAAAAGTAAAACGACGTAATATAGATATTTTTTTAATATGTATTTTAAACAACATTTTGCATTGTTCTACTTACGTAATTATCTATTTGGCTAAAAGTAAAAATAAAAAAGCAATGATAACAAGTGAAATTTAAGATAACAAATGAAATTAAACATACACATGTTTCTCACATGCATAAAATTCATTCTTTTTTAAAACACGAGATAAATGTGATGCAAAAAATGGTTGAACAATGAGAACTGTTATAAAAAATGCTAGAAAAGTGTAAAATTGTAACCTCAAATACAATGTACAAAATGCTATATCTGACAACACTGGCCCCAGATTGGCAATGCCCCAATAAAAATGATCTAGAAATAAGTTTGTACCTACTCACCAATCGGGTTGTCTAGGAAAGCTATATAATATCTTCTGGCAATTGTACCTTTTGTCATGGCAGCTTTTGACAGCACAAACTTGTCCTGCTGCTCTTTCACTCATAATTTCACACAAAAAAAGTCTAAAAACCTTCATAAACTTAAGCACCGATCAAACAAATCCGCAAATATAGTCAATCATAACTCCGTCTATGGCTCGGCTCGATAGTAAACGACTAATATCGACAAGCGAGCCGTTGCACTGATATCTTCTACCCTGAAAGGCGGGGTCTACGGCAATACGCGTAGAGATCGGCGTAAACCGTTTCCGCGGCGGAGTGCCCGAGCTGATTGTTACGGTAAGCTGTGCCCAAAACCAGAAATCATATCGAACGCGGCACACAAGCCTGTCAGCGGCGACGGCATCGCTTCGACGAGTTTTGACCCGCCAACTGTCGTGGCGTGTTGGCCTAATATAAAAGGGTGAACCCAGAAACGCCTTTTCCTCGGGTGCTCTATCAGTACTATTTCTGCTACACTAATGATTATTGCTTTCCTTCTTCTTTCTACACATAGCATTTCCTGCTGTCTCCTTGACATAATGTAGTTTCACGTTTCAATCAAAACCACGTTGATGGCTACCCGTCGTCGAAAAGCGCTCTGGTGTATCTTGACTGATGGCGGGGCGGGTCCGCCACCGCTTGCAGCGTCCCGCCATCGCTCCCGCCTGGTGTGTCACCGGGCTTACTGGATCTTCTAAGTCATGATCTTCGTAAATATATTCGCGCTCAGAAACTTCACAATTTCCACTAATAGACTGGAGTAATTATTTCTAACATTTTTCTTCAGTCCCCTTATCTATTTATCGGTCTTTTGGAGGAGGCAAAGGTGGGCCATCTTCTTCGTTGTTTAGCGACGACGTGTCTATTAGATCTAAGACTTTATCTACGCGTTCTACAGATAAATTATCGTTTTTGTTAAAGTTATAGATTTGATAATTCTCAATAGGTTCTAATCTAGGTGTGAAATTTTTAACCTTAATTTCGCGGTCATTTACATTCAGAAATCTCACGGCAATTCTTCCATTCTCCGGTCTCGCTATAACACCTGCAACGAACACACCCTCACACAACTCCTCAGAAGAAATAACACAGTCACTGGTACGATCGGCTAAGCAGTATTTTACTATTTCGCTTCTAGGTGGTATTGAAATATAATCATCGAAATTCGACATCATAGGTACCGATACCTTGTTATCGTTAACCCAAAAAGAAAATATTGATGTCTCGTAATTTATGCTTGCTCCGTATTTCGAAAAAAAATCTGAACCTAGTACATCCTGTATACCTGAATTAAATTTATTAAGTACTAAAAATTCGTGTTCAATTTCAATATTATTTAGCGAAAATCGAACATTTGTTGCGCCTAGGGAAAATGTAGAACCGCTTATACCCATTATTTTTACCTTTTTTGATGTATCAACATATTCACCTTTTCTTAAGTAATCTGAAAAAAATACACTAATACTAGCTCCGGTGTCTATTAAAAATAGCATATCTTGCATTTCGTAATGCACCTGAATAAAATTCATACCATTTAAGCTTAAAACTACATGTTCTTCTAAATTTTTACACTTATTGTTAGGAACGAAAAAACCGCCTATTCTGCTCTATTCCGCTTATTCCCGGGTTTAAATTTGAATTTTCTGCGTACAGAATTTCGTTTGACATAAGGTTTGGATTGTTATAATTTGATCCACTTACGTCTGTAAAATAAGATCTCTGTTGACCCATATTACGATTTTGCTGATGGCCACGAAAATACGAACGACTTCCACGGGAGCCCCGACCTAGTCTACGGAAATTATTGTTATTAAAATTTCTCGGATTTATACTGCCCGACCTAGTATTATTATTAAAAGGTCTACCTCGATTGTTATTAAATCTATTTGAGAAACCTCTTCCACGACCACCGTAATTGTTAAATCTATTCGAATTATTATTATTCTGTCTCATATGAAATACAGACATACTAGAATTTGAGAACTTAAGTTTTTCTTCATCTTTTGCGCCTACTATAGCGTCTTTTAGTGTGGAATAGTCCCTAGCTTTTACTATTGTTCGCAGTTCAGTATTTTTTAGTCCATTGGAAAAGGCATTAATTGCAAGTTTTTCGTTGACATTTCTAAGAATTGTAATGTTTCTATCATTGCCATTCGCTTGAGCTATAGTTAAATTGAGAAATAATTCTTCTATCTGTTTTGCGTAGTCGTCAATTGTCTTCCCGTCTTGTCTAATATTATGTAATTCAGTTGCTAACGCAGCTGCAGATTTTTTTGTAAGTAAATGTGTTTTTATATCAGCTAGTAAGCGGTCAATTGTATTGTAAGTATTTTCTAGCCGTAGTTTTGCACTACGCGATAATCTAGTTTTCAGAACGTAATTTATTAAATGTTTTTTACCATCGTCATTCAGCAGTTCGCTATAAAGTTGAATAGAGTCAATTAGTTGATTAGTTGTATCCTCATTACCATCAATACACGGCAACAAGGATGCGGCTGTTCTCAAGTCAAATTTTTCAGTCATATTTAAACTTTTATCACCTTGTACAATGTCTAATACCTCTTCACTTTCCTTACCTTCTACTATAACGCTTAACCTCTCTAATAGTATATGTCTACAATTATAAAGAATTTTCCCGATTTCTTTGATATATTTAGAAACTGCTTGCTGCTCCGCTGAATCTCTTTCAATTTTACCAAATTCTAATTTTAAAGTACTGAAATTATCTTCTAATATACCGATCTCTAACAACAATTTATGTACTCTTTCTAAATTTACCCTTCTCTCGGTAGGTTCTTTAACAATGTTACTACAAAACTTATGCACGGATGCGTATAGTTCTTTAAAATCACTTAATCCTACACTACTCATTTACCTTAATATTATATAATCCGCTATCCGCTACAGAAGTTTTGCCTCGGGAGTGGTCCTAGAAGCTGACGTGTCCAACGTTGCGAACTAGCGGCATTGCGCCCACAACTAGCCCGTTCCATCGATGCCAGCCCCGGTTTGGGTACCACTGGTTGAAGTTCCCTGATGGGATCGATTTTGGAATCGACCCATATATATCGTCAGGATGAGTTTTTCTTATACAAGTTCTTGACTTCTTCTTATTTCACGCCTTATTTTTCTTTCTAGTTTCTTTTTTGTCCGCAGGCAACAGTAAATCACCCAAACAGTAACAATTATGCCACCTACCATTAATGCAAGCACTTCATGGAGGGAGACGCCCCTGCTGGATTCTTGAGTTGTCGTTTGTCCACCACTGTTTCCAGCTTGTGCAATTATAACTTCTTCTTTTGACTGAGTTTTCCCCATTTTCTTGACACAATCACAATAACTTCATCATTACTTTACTTTACCATTGTTTGAATTCAAACAACGACTTTACAAACATCTTAAGGACACACGAACGCCGCTGGCAGGATCGCCATGTAATCAGCTTGGTTCTCATAGGTTGAGGAGAATTAAGAACATCACGAAAGCTTCGATAAAACTATATTTGTTATAATTTAATATTCGTATATGCTGGCCAAAATGCACAGTATGCAATCTTATATTAATTAAACAATAACCTGATTACCTAATGTAATAATAATCGTCAAAAAGCTGTGCTGGGCAATTGCAATATATTGTGTATTGCTTAACAAATTAAACATAGTTTACAGGATATGAAGTCAATACCCTTGTGACCTTATATGCCCAGTACACCCTGTGCCAGGGCTATAAGCTATATTTTTGGCGTGTTTGCTTTTCACATTTTTTTTATGTCTACAAATGTCTGTAAGAAGTAATTCAACGAGTCCAAGAATTTGACATTTTTCCCCACCTGTAACATAATTATTTTTGTTCCCCTCATGATAAGTTTTGGCTCCAAATCTGTTTTTAAAAGTATATGATTAAGAATAAATTGGTGATCAAATCCACCCCCATTATGAGCAATTACTACTATATTTTTAAACAGTTTTCTTTGCCCCAGGATATATTCAATAAGCCGTTCAACACACTGTTCGCCCTTCAGTATCTGTTGGGTTAAGCCACACTTCGCACAGGGAGAGGATAGGCACTGAGTACAACACTGCTTGAAAACGCATAAATTCGGCTCATGCTGAAAGCTTCCGTCTTTTAGCTGTTTCTCTATCTTGTTTCCAGGTCACAAACAGGAAATCGCTTGGCGGCTTAGAGGTATCTACCTACACGAAACATAAATGTCCTTCAGTCTGATGTTTTTGGCAGGTTTTATAAAATATTTCGCTGCATGTATGTTCTCTATTTGCTCTTATCGTTTTCAAGCATATATTACATAATCTAATTTCTTGACAAACGGAAGACTTACCGGCAGAGCCAGGTTTTTTATGGGATTCAAAACAGTCTTGCCCTCGGAACCCTCGATGGCACTGTTCACACTTCATTTTTACATCAACTGGACATGCGGGAGATTGTTGACAACCTGGACATGTACCTCCACACTTATGTTCGCGTTTATGATCATATGGCACATTACATTCTTCGCAATAATAGTCGCAAACAAATGCAGCAGTTAAGGAGTTTATCACGTTATAATGGCCTTCATGGTATATAAGGTTTACATTTTGTTCTCCATCTGTGCCCTTGAATATTACATCGCGCCCCTTGGAGCCGTATTGGTAAACAACGAGTCGGTATTTCGGAGAGAGATAATCTTGGAACTTTCTAAGCTCTGGTATGCCAGAACCCTCTTCTGGAATTTGTATACCAGCATCTTTCATTAGTTTACAAGCCATCGCTTTTTGTAGTTTTTGGCCTTGACGAATTTTTTTATATAGAGGATCCTTTTCGACAGAAGCTCTGGCGACAACGATAGCACGTGGCAAGCACAAATTATCGCTGTTATTTATAGCAACGATCCTCTTTCTTTTAATGCATTCCTCCTCGTAGGTGTTATACCGATTTACTCGACCCCTACCTACAGGTAACCGCACAGAAGTTACGCCTAAACAAAAAGTATCTATGTTCAAGCCGGCGGAGTTGGATTGATATATACTCGCAAGGACGTTCCAAACATCCTCAACCGTTATTGTCTCCACGGGCCTAAAACTAAGCCAACCCTCTCCTCTTTGAAAGTCCTTACAACCGAAACTGATTCCTAATCGATCAGTAGGTAGAAGGTCCTCCGTAACTTTCTGCAAAATATCGCCGATAGCCTTCTTTAGCCAGGACACAGGCTCGGTATTTTCAGGCACGTCTTTGATTTTAAACTCCAAGGTTCGCCCCTGGAGGTTAAATCTACGGACTTTCCTGGTAAAGTCTTTTACGATCACGAATTTTTCCATGGTTAATAAAAATTTAAAAACCCTTAACACTGTTTTGAAAGACAATCAAGAAAAGCAAAATGCAGGAGCACTTAAAACACGTCTTCACTCTGTGACTGCTGAAGAACTACTAATCAAAATGCAAATGCTGTTCCTCTATATATACTTTTCTAAGGGGGAGCGTTCAGAAACCTATAAAGATGCATACAAATTATGGTCGCGTTCACTAATCATAATCTAAAATCTGTTGCATATTTAACCATAAAACTTACATTTCTTATTAAGATAATCACCTTTTTGATTTTAAGATTATGAATAATTAAATTAATTCCAGATTTTTTTTAAATGTGACATATATCTGATTTAAAGGTTGAGCGATTAGTATTTTTTATATGTGTTGGTATGCATTGTGTGCAATCTACAGGATCAAACAAACGTGGGTACCTGGTATAATAGTAACTTGGAAAAAATTGATTTTATCAGTTTGTTTTTCGCAATGTTACTCTTAATAAGTATATAGACATTTCTACAATTACCAATATTAGCGTCTTTACTAATGCACCTGAAATCAGTGGATTACAAAGAAAAGGGAAAATTGAGAGTATAAAAAGTGTTAGATTTATAAATAAAATACTGTTATAGGCTAATTTAAATAAATTTAAATACGCGCTATGGCCGAAAGACGGTTCTTTGATAGATAGCAGGCAACAAATTCCCCTGATCGTGTTTTTAAAACAAATGAAAAATACTGTATATACCTGACTCTTTAAAGGTGACTGTTTTTGTTTCAGAAAAGTCTTACCGACACCAGAGTCTGGTACAAGCTCCCTCGTAAGAGAGCATGATCGTATTTTCATGCGGGAAAAAGTTGACCGTCCCTTTATACCCATAGGGGTCAAAACAATGAACGATAATAGTCCGCTAAAAATAAACCAGTATAACATATTCAATTTAAATATTATAACCCGTTCATTTGAAAATATCACTTAGCGTATATTATTAGTTTGTGCCGTTTTTTTTGCAATTTTTACTCGGCTAACTAACAAACCAGCTCAACTATTCACACGTCATCTTCCACTGCCCCTACACTATTCACCACAGCTACCTAAGGTACTTATAAATTATACGTAATTCAACGATTCACAGCTGTTTCAATATATAAAAATTCTTAAAAAAAAATGGGCATGCCCTCTACCAAACCCTAATCCGTAAATAAACACGAATTGAAAATAAAACGAACAATATTCAAAACGCTATTCTTTTATGCGCACGTCAGGGAAATATGAAATATTCTAGTTCACAAGTTAAAAAAATCGCAAATAGCTCAAAGATTATTCATTTTACAGGAAAAAATTAATCATCAAAATGCAGAAATAACAGATGGTCTAAATTTATCATTTTCGGAAAAGGAAAACTTTTTCCAATTAGTTTTTAAGAAAGTGTTTCATTTATTAAAGCTTTTAAAAATATTCAGAATTACTAAGTTTATTTACTTAGTGCAGAAACTGGTTTTCGTAATTTTTGAAAAAAAAATTAAGTGTGAGGTTTCATCAAAGCCAAGGGAAAAATATTCAATTTTTCAAATGTAAACAACATTCTTTATTAGAAAACATTAAAACCATGTTACTTATATTTATTCTGTACTTACCATATAATTACACTAGTGATAAAAATATTAACTGCAATTCAGTTAATTGAGAAATGAATTGTTGGCAAACTATTTTTTACCGCACCTCCATCCCCTCCTCTTTTAGCAAACAACTTTAAACGTATCTATTTTGAGGTCAACGGCCTAATACTAGAGAACTTGAAATATCATCAAACACATCAATCCTTACATTGTAGATTTTCTTATGACGTCAGCTCCATCCACGCAATAATATTACTTTAAAA
>JAEQML010075448.1:0-13829 GCA_016904865.1 Pissodes strobi
CTTTCTTCGAATCGACACTAAAATGAAATTATGTATATTAAATATTTAAGTGAAAACATGGGTTACTGAACTATTAACAAGTGAATATTCACTCATTGATACCTGACAGAAATAAAATGTACAAATATGTAATAAATTTAAGAAAATTGTTTATTGGAATGTCTCCAGAGCCATTGAAACTCACACATACAAACAATAAACATTAATATATGGAAAAATACTTATGTAACAATCAGTACCTTCCTTCAGTTTTACTTTCTTCGTCGCCGGATTTGTCATCTTTCTTTTCGTCATCCTTCTTATCTTTTTTCTTGTCATCCTTCTTTTCGTCTTTCTTTTTCTTATCCTCTTCTTTTTCTTTTGGTTTTTCGGGCATCTGATACAAAGCTTTAAAAATGTTAAAGCCAAAGTCTCTCATTAGCATTTCGTTGAAGAGTTCGGCGAAGAGGGAAACCTAAAAAGGGTTTATTATGTTGCATACTGACTAAAACGCTCTATAAAATAGATTAGTATCAACAGCGTAGACAGTTACACTCGTCACGAAGTATATCAACACCATTTGCACAACCAGGACAGTAAATCCTAATTGGTAGTTCTAGAAAATGTATTTTAATGCCTTAAAAATCCTTTTTCACAATTATAAAAGGATGAAGGATTATTTCTACTGAAATTTTCCGAAAACTTGTGCTTCTGGATCGCGAGTCCGAAAAATGTCTTGTTCAACTACTTTTCTCCCCCATTAGCGCTCAATAGACCATAGGTCAAAGTGGAAGGGTCGATATGGGTCCAAACAGAAAATTACAATTTTCTTTTCCAAGCAGATAAAATAGTTCATATAAAACAGACAGTTGATCAACTTAAGTTACTTTAATCCACATTTTATTTGTGTTACAGTAAAAGTTAAGTTCAGACCAGGGGCAGTATTATTATTGGCCCAAGTATGAAAGAAATATGGTAAATTTCCATTAGTTTGGGTTGCCTTTAGTTCGACCTTCATCTTTCTCATAAAATGAGCAAAAACAAACCAATTTGAAAGCTAACAAATTAGGCTCTATTTATTTCGGGCTCTGAAAAAATATTCCTAGATCTGTCTGCACTTTGGGAATATCGCACTATCATCGCCGCAGTTCCCCAGTTAAACGGCCTTCCCAACGCCATAACCACGATTTGAGTTCAGAGGGTGAGATAGGTGCAGTGAGCATCGCTTGCCCCAACACATATTCTATGAGACTGAAGAAGGCAGGGAACCAGCTTCTATATTTTCAAAGCATTTAAGTCACACATGTGACACTTCTTGGGAGATATTCTTAATATACATGCTAGCCAAACCAATAACATATGTACTATATACCTGCACTTGAACAAGGGGCAATCATTTCCTAATTGTTAGAAATATCGTTATTTTATACCCATTCAATAAATCGAATGTCAAAAAAAAATTGACAATAAGCATGAATTTATATCCCTCTATAAAACAATTCATTTAATTATATATAGACTGCATTGTCCTTTTAAATTCTTCTCTTTATTCCATCCAAAATATGAGAAATCTATATACGTTTCCTCAGATATTTCGTAGATGTAACTATGGAATGCATTCTGACCGTCTTAGAGTGCGTAACGGATTTCGCGGGGTCTCCGGAAAATCGAGCCCGCCCACGTTTAAAACCGCAAATCGTGTTTATTTGAACTCGAGAAATAGTAAATCGTCTTTACGGTGTATTTTCTATGGTTTAGCTTGGGTTTGTTAACAAATCCGAGTAGTTAACTAAGAATCTCATAGTTTTGCAGTTCCCGGGGACGGATCCCCGTACCTACTACAATGTCCGAGACACCCCCCCCCCCCCCCCCCCCCCCCCCCCCCCCCCCCCCCGTACACACTAGTTACACTGTTGCATCACCCCTCGGCTCCCCCCCCCCCAAAACCCAATTTCCGGATCAGTGTGTTGCAAACACCCCGGGAATTTAACTATATATCATATTGCAACATATCATTCATGCCATGCCATCCAAGAGGATGCCGAATCCTGTTTTTTTTAACGATTTAAATGACTTTTGGGTAAAAATTGGGCGTGGCATCCCCAAAATTCTCCGCCACCGGGTACCACTGCGGCCTTGTCTACGGTGTATTTCCTCTTTTCTACTTTTACTGTTTGGTGCTTTATCAATACGCCTACTGTGATATGAAGGATTATCCATGACAATGACAGCGTTCTCTTCTAGATGGCTTAAAATATTTTTAAACCATTATTGAAATAAATCGGCGTTCATGTCGGCGTGGTAGTCTCCTGTCTGTTTTAATTCAAAAACTAATAATCCGACTTCCACGAAGTCATCAGTAGATAACTAATCGTTTTCCTTTGCCTGAGGGTTTTTTTAATCCTGTGGAAAGACCTTCCAAAAAGGCTTGCCTAGGATACTCAATTGATGCATCCGCCCATACTTTGCCAACAGTATGTCCTGCATTGAGCCAAGTCTCGTCTAGGTAGTAGATTTTTCTGCCTTCCTGTCTATACTGTCGGATTTCGCGTAAGTATCTACGCCTCCAACTAATAATTTCGTCCTTTTCCTTTAAGAAACTATTTCCCTGCCTCTTTAAAAATCGAAAATTAAGCTCCTTTATTAATTTAGCCAACGTAGATCTCTTGAAGTCTGGCAAGTGGCAAAATTTTACCCAATGTCGGAGGTTCATTTCGGAAGAAAAATTCGTGGATTTTTCGACGTATTAATGCCTTAGTTCCTTGTGAAACGTTGTCCAAAACTCCTCTGGCTCTGTGGATACCTTTAGGAGAAGAAAGACCATTGCCTGTTTTGTATTATGCCAGAATTTTATACACACTGCTAATTGATGCACCTGATGCTCTGTCTGTTTCATTTGGATGGCTCTTCTGGCAAGTTTTATAAATATTTATAATAGTTTCTTTTTCAGAAACCGACAAAGACCGTTTTTTTGGTGGATATTGTCCAGGCCTAGGTAATTGGCCCTCGTCTAACAAGACATTCATGGTGAAATATACTTGCTTGATTTTATGAATCAGCCACCGAAAAAAAAACAACTGATTAACAACACTTCCAAACAAAATTAAACCGCACGCCACAGAACTTTGAACATAAATAAAATGGACGACCATTGCCTTCGTCAGCTATTATAGTGTAAGTCGGGCCTCTTATCTTTCATAAACGGACCAATAGGAGCGAAGCGCCTAGCGGTCAGGTAATTTATTACTCCGTACGTTCGATGGATAGGGTATAGTATAACTTTGCTTAATTTATTACATTAATTATGTTTGCTGACCGTTCTATAGTTTTAAGAATTGGGTTAATAAAGCCTACTGTAAAGCCTCATTGGATCCGTCAAATTCATATTCTACTTTTGGTTTGCACATTTCATAACTTTTTGGAACCTCTAATTGATCTTTCCACGCGGCAGGCTGCAATTTTTGTAATATTCGGTTGGTAGTTCCGGGGAGTCGCAATGGGCTATCCTCTCGTAATTTTTGCTTTCGATTTAGATTTTTAAAGGCTTATCATTTTCGTAGGAATATTTCCTAGCATTTCTTGAAAAATTTGATTTCAGCTCATTAACTGTGGCTTCCGCCATCGTTTTACAACTATAATAAACGAGAACTAAGTCGTTTATTATTTTAGAACTATTCCTCGTATCGAATCGATAGAATCGCTTGACATTTCTCGGCCCTATCACTTTTTCTGATTTGACGTTCTTTTTTTCTAATCTCGTGGAAGGGAAAGGCAAATTGATTGAAACGGATGCAGAGTTCTTCTAGAAATACTCTTCGGTGTGAGGGGAAGCAATTTGCTTTAGTGCAGTCATAATGGACTCAGCTTTTTGTATTATGTTAATACTATCCTTCGAGGGGATCTGTGAGTGAGTCCCTAATCTAACCAGTGCTCAACACTACCAAGGTTTTGGGATATTTGTAATGCACTAGGTAAGCTTTTCCTGGTATTAATTTTTTTCTTCTGCTTGTGAAACACATGAACGCCATGATGCTAGAGGCTTTCCAAGCTCATCTTACAAGATCGAGATCGTTGATTCTCAATCCACCCTCCGACTCAAGAGAGGTAATTATTGCTATTTTTTTTTGTCTAATTTAACGATTTAATTGCCTTATCTGTGTTAACCACCTTTTTTTACATTGACCACCATTTGCATTGCATTCCGTGAGATATTTTATCTATTTCCTTTTATCATATCTGAATTTTTATTTTAATGTGACTTTAGTTCTGATATGGGAAAATTTATATTATTTAGGAGTGATTCATGCCTATTTGATCATTGAAAATTCATTGATAGTTTTTGGGGGATTTGTTTTATAAAGAAAATATATTCATGCAAAGGGGGATATAGTATTTTTCATTGAAATAAGGGGCCTCGTCTAATTAGCATTGGGTTACTACAGGGTTTTATCATCGGGCTATACTACTGCCAGTTTATCTCCGGGCTATACCACTGCCAGTTTATCACTGGGCTCTCGAGTCCTCTGCCAGTTTCACCATCGGGGCTATCGAGTGCCATAGCGCTACCTGGGTTTTGCTACAGGTGTCCGGCGCCTCCACCAGAGGTACTTTCTACCTCCACAACTGAGCTTGACGAACAGGATCTAATGGGGTATCGTTGACTAGGTTCTAATTATATATATATTTTTCCTGCCGATTAATAATCGTTTTTAATATTTAGTCTTGTCGGCCAAGCTTTAAGATAGCTTAATTTTATTTATTCATTTATTTTTCTGACCGATTGATATAATCGCTCTTAATCTTTAAATATAAATCAAGCATTGACAGCCAAGCTTTAAGCTAGCTTTCATTAATTTTATTCTTCATTTATCTGGTCGATTGATATAATTATTGTGGCCTTTTATCAATTGGTATTATTATCGCTACATCTCTAATTGGTGCAACTACTAGCGCACACATACGTATATGTAATAAGCTTAGGTAAACCAAAGTGATCAGTTCGGATAGTAGTGTTTACAGCTTTTAGGTGTAAGGCATACAGTACCCAGTTAACAGCAGAATTGGTCTCAGTACAATCAACATATTGTATATGTTATTATTAATTACTTAATAGTTTTTGACATTCAATTATATGGCCACTTATGGCGACTATGTAGTTTTAGAGGATTAGATTACTAGCTTTGCAGTGCTCAGCATTTATTACATTATAAATATGCAGAGATTAGAGTATACATTTTAGTCATAAGCAGGCTTTCAGTGTAGCAGGTTAATACTTTATTACTTGTAATTTTTCTTCGTGTAACTAAAATAAAGCTTTTAAAAACGAAGTAAACAAGATAGTAAATATATTTGGCGCAGTCGGTAGGATCCTTTCCGGTGTGCGTACTAAGGATTCTTTTCGGATACGAAATTCGGGAAAAGGTTACGATTCACGACGTTTGCGTGTACACTCTTGGATTATCAGTGTCCTTTGGATTATTGGTGCCACCCCGTCTGTCTGAACAGTTAAGGAAGAATCGAAACATCAACCACTACGGAGAGCTACTTGTGACTCCTGGCAGACATCGTTCATCGGTACGCCGTTACGACAGCCAGTATAGGACTTATTGGCGTAGGCTAAAGTCCACGACAGGAGGCAACCACCCTGGATAGTATACCTCTTCAGCGAAGTACCACCCGATACAGGACAGAGATTAAGAACTTTATTGTAAGTCGTAATTGTTCTTTATAATCGGACATCCTGTTAGTTAAGACATTTCAATTTTATTTCGAAAAAGTGAAAAGTAACACCTTCTTAGAATATGTTAGTTTCTCATGAAGAAATTTAAAGGTAGATTTAGTGATACAACGCATTCTAGAATAAGACGTAATAACGTAGAAAAGATTAATTCATCAGAAAGTGAATTAACTGAATTATATCGTAATATTTCAAATATATTCGAAATTCAAGAAACGCAAATTGAAAATCCAAATATTATGGCCAATGCTTTAAAATCAGTAGTAGCATTATTAAAAACTTTTGACGGCACGCCCACTCGTTTAGAAACATTTTTAACGCAAATAGATACTTTTTGTGCTAGATATTTTAACGGAGATGAATCTCAACAAGAATATGTAATCTTAGCAATTAAGTCAAAGCCGAAGATTTTTTGTTAACGATCTTAATACATGGGCAGAAATTAGGTTAGCTTTACAACAGAAGTTTGCTGATCCAGTAAATAGAGCTAGTTTACAACAGCAACTTATATTTTTAACAAGAAAAAGTGAATCCACACAGGATTATATTCAAAAACTAAAAGCGTTAGTAACTAAGATTAATAGTAAGATTTGTTCAGAAATTGCCAATATTGAAGCATGCACAGTTTTATTTTCACAAAATGAGCTTACAGCTACATAAAACCTTTTATCCAATATTTCTAGTGAATTAAGAACTTTATTAATCGTACAAAATCCACAGAATTTGGATCATGCAATTGAAATAATTACAAACTATGAAATATTAACTTCTCAAAATAATTTAAAAAATAATTATCTACAAAATCATAATTCAAACAAAAATGATCAAAAAACAATCTAGTCAATCTTCTGGAAATCAATATAAGTTTCAAGTTAATCCCCAGAATAAGTTTCCAAGACCAAATAATTTCAACCCTAAACCATATAATCAATCTTTTAATCCAAAACCTCAAGGTCAATTTCCAAGATATCCTAATCAAACATTTTTCAGAACCCCAAATCAAAATTTCACACCAAATTTTGCACAAAGAAATGCACAATTTTCGAAACCCCAACAATATCCACAACCCATGTCTGGCATTAGTGTCCAGCTCCGAAAACCTGTGAGTCAAGTACAAAGACCACAACAATCTCATTTTCGACCAAAAGGGAAACCCAATTTTACTTAGCAAGAATTAACCCACCTTGAAAATGAAGAACCAAATTATTATTCGGAGACCGATATTGTCGAGTATCCAATAAATAGTTCAGACTTTGACGAGCATGGCTATTATCAAAATGCGGAAAAGTTAGAAAATCAAGATGAAGAGAACATAAGTGAACAATTAAGAAAATTTTCATTTACCAGCCTCGGAATAAAACCATGTTTAAATTTGAATAGTTTTCAAATGAATCAATTACCATATATTGAAATTCCCAATTATAATATCAAATTACTAATAGACACTGGTTCTCATGCTTCATTATTAAGACCATTTTTAGGAGAGACTTATTTTCCTGCATTAATACAACCTTATACGAGCACTTTACAAACCTGTGCAGGTTCTAAGAAAGCCGAGGGTAAAGCAAACATTCCCTTATTCTTATGCTTTGGTATAACAGACTTAGTTGATTTCATATTGTACCCATTTCATGAAGATTTTGACGGTATTCTAGGTATAAAAGATCTTTGTAAATTAAACTTGAATATCGATTTAAAAAATCAATTACTAAGAAATCAATACTTAGAAATTCCTTTTTATTATCGAGAAAACTTAGATCAATACTTAATTGAAATTCTGCCAAAAACAATTCAAAAGTCTACATTTAAAACTAACCTACTCAACAATACGAGATGGATAATGCCTTATTTTTGTGACAATGATATCGAAATACAACCAACAATTGTGACAATTGATAATAACACTTACACACTAGATATCTATAATCATACAGATAGGTCAATAGTATTAGAAGGTAGTACAAATGACAATATGCCCTTAGAAACAATCGAACTTAACAATTTTGAAATATTTAATTTTAAAAATATTGAAACATCTATCCATTCCAATTTTGTGAATGAAAATGTAGATTTAAAATCTCTAATTAGACATGAACACTTAAACCAAGAAGAGAGAGAGCAACTTTTCAAGCTTCTTAAAAAATTTAATAATATTTTACATAAACCTGGAGACCCCTTAACATTTACCAATCAAGTCAAGCATGTAATCAACACTGCTGACGAAATACCCACTCATACGAAAAATTATCGATATCCATATATACATAAAGACGAAGTAAATAGACAAATAAATGAACTGAAGATTGGTGATTGATTATTCCAAACTTAACGAAAAAACTATCAGTGATAGATACCCAATTCCATTTTGACATTTTGGATAAGTTAGGACGTTGTCAATACTTTACAACGTTAGATTTAGCAAGCGGATATCATCAGATAGAAATGGATCCAAAAAGCATACCAAAAACAGCTTTTAACGTTGACCATGGACATTATGAGTACACACGCATGCCATTCGGTCTAAAAAAGCGCCTGCTACGTTTCAAAGAACTACGGATAACGTAGCAGGCGCGTTTTAAAGTTTGTCTTGTATACATGGATGACATAATTATAATAATAATATACTCCACAAGTCTCCAAGAACACATAAGTTAGTTAAAATTAGTTTTTGAAAGGTCAATGTCATTTAACATGAAAATTCAGTTAGACAAATCAGAATTTTTACATAGGTCAGTTGAATTTTTAGGACATGTCATTACCCCTGACGGTGTTAAACCTAACCCACGAAGAATTGAAGCAGTTAAAAATTTTAAAATACCAAAAACACCCAAAGAAATTAAATCAAACCATTAACAAGCTGTCTTAAGAAAAATGTAAAAATAGTTCATGATAAAGCTTTCTTTCATTTCAGCTTTTAATCTTTGTAAAAATATCCTAACAAACGATCCAATACTCCAGTACCCGGACTTCGAGAAACCATTCATCCTGACAACGGACGCATCAGAATATGCAATCGGTGCAATTCTATCGCAAGGAACTATTGGTTCAGATGTACCTATTGTCTATGCAAGCAGAACTTTGAATTCGAGTGAATGTAATTACTCAACAATTGAAAAGGAGTTATTAGCAATAGTATGGGCAACAAAATACTTTCGTCCATATTCATTTGACAGAAAATTTACCATTGTAAGTGATCACAAGCCACTGCAATGGCTTTTCTTTATTAAAGAGCCAAATTCAAAATTAGTGCGATGGCGATTAAAACTTCAAGAATTCGAATATACAATTCAGTATAAAAAAGGTACGCAGAATTCTAATGCGGACTCACTTTCCTGTCCACCTCGAGAAGTACACCCAGTGGATATAACAAAATCACCACCTACACACATGTCCGCTATATGCGAAAAAGAACAAGAAGATGATCAACAATTGTGGCATGAAAAAATAAAGCACTTCTTCGATTCGCAGGAAAACCTTTTCGAAAAACCAAGAAAAGTATATCCAGAAAAAGAATCAGAAGTTAAGAAAAAGACTCCAAAAATAAACATTATATCGGATATTCAGATTAAAGCTCCGAATAAAATGAATTCACCCAAACCATTGACAAATAATAAAAAATCATTATCAGTCAAAAAGACACCTCAACCATCAACTAGCAAACATAAAGAGAAGTCAGAAACTGATACTGCTAGTTCAGTGGAAGGAAACAAAGATCACGACATCCCTAAGGTAGATGATAACCTGAAAGAACACAACTCAGATACGGACACAATACATACATCGATGGAAGACCCAATTCTTGGTGCCCCATATGTAAATAAGTCTGTAAATACATTTAAGAACCAGGCAATATTCAAATGGATCGCAAAAGATACATCTTACGTGACGATGATGAAATTATTTGATACCAAAAAGAGATTTTTGATTTTCATTAATCAGAATCCTTCAACAGAAGAAGTTCAACGACTTCTTAGAGATCATTTACCGCCTGATATGTACTGTTTACATTTCCCAAACAAGGAGTTGGAGCCAATAATAATCAGAATATTCCAAGAAACATTTAAGCATAATGCTTATAAACTTGTCATCTCAAATTTACTACTCGATGACGTCATAAGTGAAAACGAACAAAAAGAAATTATTGAAAGATATCACCAGACGAAAACATCACATAGAGGAATGACTGAGAATATCAAGAATATTAAACAACGGTATTATTGGCGTAGTTTGAAAAGAGATGTAATTAATTTTGTAAATATCTGTGAAACTTGTCAAAAAACAAAGTATGACAGGCATCATTTTAAGGTAATTTATAAACCAACGCCCACAGGTTCAAAACCATTAGAACATATTTACATGGATATATATATATATATTACTTATCAGGACAAAAATATCTAACAATAATAGACTTTTCTAAATTTGCAGCTGCCTACCCTATTAATGAAACTTCAATAGAAATTTGTCAAAGCTTAATTAAGTACTTTTCACACCACGGTACACCTTGTAAGATAACGACTGATAATGCTCAAACATTTAAAAGCAATTTAATTCAAGATCTTTGCAAAACCTATTAGATCGAATTACATTTTGTTACACCTTACAACCCAAATTCTAACTCACCTATTGAACGATTTCATTCAACATTAAAAGAAAGCATAATTGCAATTAGAAATGATCACCGAACAAAAACAGTTCAAGAATTAGTTGAAATAGTTATTTTGAATTATAATAATAGCATTCATTCTTCACATGAGTACACCCCTTTTCAAGTATTAAAAGGTAATATCAATTATCAACTCAACTTTGAGAAAAATCTAAATCAATATTACGTTTATGAACTTGGTCAAACATTCCAAGAATTAAATGAAAAAATTAATTCAAAATTAAATGCCAAAAAGGCTAATGTTTTAGCAAAACTCAATAAAAATCATGAAGATGACCCTGAAATACCAGAAATGACAAAACAACTTGTAAATACTCCACGCAAGTTAGGACTAAAAATAAAACAAAAATATAAATTGACTGAATTTAAAAATCAAAGACATCCAAAGGATATTAAACGACATTCCTTGTTTTCAGGAAAACAAAAATGAGGACTATCTTCGTTTTACTTCCTTTACTAGTCAACGCTCAGTATTATATTGAGAAGAAAACGAACCCATTACTTCCAGTTTACCAAGGAAAAAGTTATGTAATAACGAATTATCATCATGTTTATTATCATGTCAATTTAACCAACATTAGAAATTGTTTATATTTAACTAAGTCAACACTTTTACAAATCAATAAGACATTGATTAATACAAGAGACATTATTATCTCGCCTTATTCACCTTTACACCAACTTTTAATGACAAGAACTGACAATTTAATAGATATGGCCGAATCAATCGAATTATTTGTCAAACATTATAGCAATCCCCAAAAGAGGATTAAAAGAGGTCTTTTTAACTTTCTCGGAACAGTTCAAAAATATTTGTATGGTACGTTAGACGCAGATGATGGCGAACGCTATGACAATTATATTAAAACTCTTCGAGACAATCAAAAGACAATACATGACGATTTACTTTCAACACAAACAGTCGTCAAGAGATTAGCAAAAGATATAGATTCTCAGTTAAATTCAATTACTGAAAATCAGCAACTATTAGCAGTGCGAATAAATAATTTAACTCAAATTACACAATCAGCAACAAAAGCCTCATATCTTATTTTGTTACTAGATAACCTAGAGAATAACCTTCGTGTGCTACAGGAAATAAAGAATAATGTGCAAACTGCAATTAACTTCGCAGAAATAAATATTATGCATCACAGCATATTTAAGTACCAGGAACTTAATAAGATAATTTCTAAACTTGGCCCGAACACGCGAATACCCTTTGATAACATTATCAGGTATTATGAGATTGCTCATGACAACGTGACAATTAAAAATGACCTAATAATATTTTATATCGCTATTCCTTTAATATCGAATAAGCCATATATATTTTACAGAGCGTATCCAATTCCTGTATATAATCAGGTAACGACAATAAATAACCCTTACCTCATGAGATCAAGTGACGATTATTTTAACGTTAAGGAAAAATGTGTTGAAATAGAAGATATGTTCATATGTCCTTTGACTTTACTCAATAAAAATGAGCCCTGTGTCCCTCAAATGATTAACCTAACAAATCATTGTTCAATGGTGCCTATAAAGTACAAGGAGACATCAATTACTTTACTGGACGATAATTCCATTATATAGTAATCCCAACTTCCGAAGAAAATATCTCTCTTCAATGCCCCAATCAACACAGTCTTGAAACAATAAATACAGTATCTCTTATCACACCAGCAGACTGCAAAGTTAAAATTCGAAACGAAAACTATGATTCACAAAAACCAGAAACTGTTAATTTAAGATTAAAACTCCCATCAATAAATATTGACGAAAAGTTAGTTCAGAATATCGAACCCTTAGAATTAAAAGAAGTGAACTTAGAAAATATAAAAGAGGATTTAGAAGATGCTAAAAGATTAACCGTAAGCACTCTAAAAGACTTCGATATTGACAATAATAATTTATCAATAGTTTTAATAATTATTGTAACCATTATAATAATAATTGTAGTAATTTTGGTTGGTCGCAAATATTATTGTAAAAAACGAAAAGATGTAAAAGTGGACATATAATTAAAGACTCTCGAAAATCCCCCATTTTCTCAAACTTAAAGAAGAGAGGAATTATATGGCCACTTATGTAGTTTTAGAGGATTAGATTACTAGCTTTGCAGCGCTCAGCATTTATTACATTATAAATAGGCAGAGATAAGAGTATGCATTTTAGTCATAAGCAGGCTTTCAGGGTAGCAGGTTAATACTTTATTACTTGTATTTTTTCTTCGTGTAACTAGAATAAAGTTTTTAAAAACGAAGATAGTAAATATATTTATTCCTTCGCCTGTTAGCTTCAACAATGTTCATACTTTTTTTTCTAAAATATTCTCCTAAATAAAATCCTTGTCTTTAAAATGCAAAAATTTCACTGTAAGATTGTTGCTGTTTAGAAAAAAAAACCTAGAAGCTAATAAATTGATCCGTAAATTTAGATTGCGTTTTCTTGTTAAGTTAAGATTGAGTTTCTTTGTTTGATAAACGTACCTAACAATCCCGTACAACACCAGCGGAGCTTTTCCAGTTTAGTTGGTAAGAACTGGTGGCGCTCTACGACTCCACTCCCGGAGCCGGGTATTGCAAACACGACTCTCCGGTGTTAGGTTTGTTTTTAATTAAAATCTTTACTTGCTTACCTTTTAACTTTAATAAGAAAAACGTGTTGCACATAGAAATGTTAAATATTCTGTTTAAATTAATGCATATGCATTCTGAATAACTACAAGCATACCTCAAACGAATGTTCCTTAGTATCTTCAGGACGGTAGTCGAGTAAAAGTGACAGAGACATGGATGTACAGTCAAATTTTCCAGACTTTGCAATTTTTGATGGATGGACAATTAAATGTGGCTGATCAGGTAAAGTGTACTGTTTTTCTAGTCTGCGTTTCTGCACTTCATCCAGTTTCTTCTCTCCCACCTAATTACAAAAATAATTAATATCTATTAATTAATGAAATACTCAAATAATTAGACTATTCGAAGTGAATTATGTACAAATATTTTTGAATTGGCTAACGACTGACAAAAAAAAAAAAAGAGAAAAGCTGCAATGAATAACGCCTCGTTCCACTATAGAATGTTAAATAAAGCACCTTGGTAATAATTTAAGAAGGCATTTTGATTCCTGTTCAAGAGAGATGTGAATATCTTCACATATGCCTTCAAACAAACTTTTACAGAGAGCCTTAAGAAAATTTAATCTTAAACTTACCTCAGATTTCTTATCTTTTTCACTCTGAACATCCTCCTTCTCAGCATTATCATCATTCTCAGAATTCTGTTTCTCTTTAGCTTCTTCCTCCTCCTTTTCAGCCTCAGATTTTAAAGCCTTCGTCAACCTAGCTACTAACTGAGACTTTAAACCCTTAGAATCCAAATTTCTAGCCTTACATTCGGCCCTTAGTTCAAGCACAGTTATAGCTTTTGGATTCAATTCACT
>JAEQML010075449.1:0-13829 GCA_016904865.1 Pissodes strobi
TACTGCAAGAAGAAAAATGATGATTTAGGTACATACATTTTTATTTTCAACTATTTAACACACTGTCAAACACTTCAAGAACCTGATTGAAATAGTTCAGTAGACTTTCACTTACTGATAGGCATATTTTAGATGCATTTAGATATGAATATTTAGTATGTTAATAAAGCTTATTCCAATTAGCTGTTTGAAATCTTTAGAAATAGTGGACCACCTCAAGTTAAATAAATCATCACCTGGCATCCATTATAAGAGACTGACAGAGCTACAGCTAGAGCCACGAGGTTGTTAATTATAGATTGGATGCCAGTCGGGCCAGTCCAACCCGGTTTTTGTTGTTGTTGTATGTTTCAGTGTGGGCTTCGTATGTAGCATATATCAAGTGGGAGGCAAAAGGGATAGACCGGTTCAGTGACCGCCCCTCCTGCCACGACTTCTTATTTTCAACTATTAATTTCAACTTTAATTATTAGTTCCCTCTATAGGTCCACGTTCCTTATAGGGCACACAAATAATACACGCAAAAGATCAGAGACCTGTGTTACATTCACAATCTGGGGAATCCAATAGACCTAATCTAAAAAGGTGAGCAGGAATAAGACAATAACCTGATCTGATGCGAATTATAGGTGGCATATATTTTCTATCTGCAAAGTTATACTTGTATACCATGGTGTAAAATCGAATAGAGGCATACCATATCCCTTTTTCCCTTGCAGATTGTTTCCACCAGGACTTCCACTCACTCAGAGTTACTGGGTAGTGTCAGAATTCTACCTACGTTTGCAGTTTATCAGCCACTGTATTGCCATGAATATTTCAATGACGCGAAATCCGGGCCAATATAACCCTAAAGTTTAGCGATTCATTCACTTCTATCATCAGTTTTTTGTATCATGAAGGGTACAACTTAATTTAGATGAAATTATTCAGCAGTTGATTTTTTTGAATTTGTGCTTCTTGAGTCAGTGTGGATAACTATCTTATCAATATTCCTTTACTTACATAGTTGTAATTGTAAAGCTGTATGAATCGGAGTGATTTCTGCCGTACAAATCTGAACTTCATCCGGCAACCTTTGAGAGAAACTTATATTTTTCATTGGGCAAAATACACCAAGGCCAATCGTACCTGTTTCAATATCCTTTGAAGCATCAGCAAAAACCCTTGTGAACCCAGTCGCCAATCCGTAAATCTTCTCCAAGTCAATCATCAAACTTTCCTTGGTTAAATCCAAATCAATCACAGGGACCGACTTCAGTTAGCTATAAAATTCAGAACCGAAGCATGGAAGCGTCTCTGCCTCTGCCCTCTCAATCGAATCCCCAAACTCCCACAGATACCTATACGTACATAGCCTGTATTTTTTGGTCTAATCGCCTACAAAAAAGTTCAACACTTGCACATATATCCATATAGAATTGTTCCTTAAGGCCATCTTTTAAAACAAATCTCCTTGACAATAGCGTTCTTCTGAACTGCAAGGACTTCTTTCCGCATTCCGACAACACATTAGTTGGAGTAGATTTCATACAACTTGACACAAATCTCAATCTCAAGGCCATAAACTGAAGACTGTCCAGTTTTCTTCCTAAGTTCTTTGATATGGGACTAAGCAAATGAGTTGCGTATTCCAAATGAGATCGAACGTTGCCCCTATACATGTGAGTGAGGATTACCGGGTCTGCACTGCACCAAACTCGACAAATTACCTGCATGACATTGAGACCAATGTTAGCATTGATCTGAATATCTGAAACTTTTTTATTTCACTTAAAATTTGAGCTTAGTCTTTTGTGCCCATGCGACAATATCATTATCATAGATGCCTGAAGGGAGGTACATATGTCTCCCAGGTCTGAAGAAGACCGTCTTAGCCGTTCGAGAAGACAGCGGGAAACCATAATCTACGAGTCACTGGTTTAGTTTTCCCAAAGATTCGTTTATCCTATCAATAATCTAAAGTCATATCATCTGTATACTGTATCAGAGAAATCTGTTCTGGTATAATGTCATACAGTTCCCGAGTGTGGATATTAAATAATAAGGTGCTTAACCCCTACTGGAAATTCCAGGAACAATAATTTTATGAACCTGTTCCTTGATGATCATTTTTATTAAACATTATATCGAATACCAAATTCGTCAAATGTATAGAGATACCTAACGAGCACATCTTTTCATATACTTTGTAAGAACACCAACCTCAATCTGACCCTTAGAAAAAATCACAAGAATTTTAGATGTGAGATATGTAAGATATTCTAAACCTCCTTATCCAACCTATCCCAAACTGTAAATTGGGAAATTTCTTCTCATTTTTCAACTTGTACTCAATACGTTTTTTATCCTCATTTCCAGGGTTTTGAGCAGGCACGCTGCGAGAGCTATAGGAACAGTTTATAATTATATATTTTTTTCTTCAAACGTCAGTAAATCCGTCATTACTCGACTGTGTAGGCGGCCGTGAAGTTTCGTTTTTCCTCCGCCGGAGCTTTACTTTTCACTTTTCCGCCGGCGGAGGTAAAAGTGTTGTCATAGCAACATAGATACAATACAAACAAACGACAAAATAAGCGTCAAACAACTCAAGATTTATTAAACTACAATTTGTATTTATCACTCAATTTGTGACTGCATTTCTAAAAATCACTAATTTAGGAACAAATTGGTTATTATTTAATCGAACTTACTCAATAACTGCTTATCAATACGGAATTAAAACGCAATCGGACACGCAATCTTAAAAAATAATTATTGTTGACAGTGTCCACTGACAGCTTGATGTTACATTATTCACCGACACCGGTCTAAGCAAGGCCACCTACGACTGTCGTCTAAGCCGCCTTGCGAACCCATTTATATTTAATAACAATTAGATATTATTACTATTAAAAAGAGATGTTTTTGCATTAATTTGTCGACATTTGAAGAAAAAACAGCATATTTTATTTGGAGGAAAAGTTACTTTTCATGGCTTGCTCTCTATTACCAGCCTCACTTCGTTCGGCTGATAAACACGAGCGCGCCATGAAAAGTATCACTTTTCCTCCATATAAAATAATATACTATTATATATAATTTTTTCGTTTTTCCCACCGTTGGCAACGGCAGCGGCTTGTTTTTGTACATTGTCCATGATGTTTGTCTGTCATATGATGGAGGTTTGATATGCTGTCCTGTGGCGAATACCCTCGCTTCTCCTTGTCATTTCATCATTTCTTTCCGTACGTTTCCTACTTTTTTTTGTATATTGTCTACTTCTTTTTCAAACTTCTCATTTTGTCCGTCCAATATTTTCTGTAATTTTTCTCGCTCGCCTATAATAATTATATCCAGCATATTTCTGAAGCCGATTCTGTTCTATTTGCCTTTTATCTTCTTGGTCTTGTACCATTTTCTGAAGCCGGTCCTGTTCTGTTTGCCTTTTATCTTCTTGATCTTGAAACACTTTCTGAAGCCGATCCTGTTCTGCCTACTTTTTATGTTCATCCTCTTCCGCTTTACAGCATTTTTATTGGAATAAAATCGGCCAACATTTTATTTATTTGTTACATTTCTCCAGTTTGTTGCCTTGTATTGGACCAAGAATGTTCCGGAAAACTGACGAAAATTCAGTACCTACTATTTTTAATGATAAATGCGGTGGTACTGTGGTACAATCAATTCGTGGTAGTCACTGTCTGTTTCAAAGTAGAATGTTATAAAACGTTCACAGAACCCACTAATCATAATCAAAACGGCTTCGTAAAAAATCTATATGATCGAATGAAAATAATTTATAATAATCAATATTTCAACGTAGAAAAAGAGTTTAAGTAATGTTTTGATTAATAATAAAATAAATATCCTATTGATTTCATTAAAAAATGCTTCATAGGATTTGAACAACCAAATACTAGACTAAGTGAAAATAGACCTCTATTACGAATCTCTTTATTCCTTATATTCCTGGTTTTCCAGATAAAATAGGGAAAAAATTTAACATTCGTACTATTTTCAAAAGAGAAAACATTCTTAGATGTAAACCAATAAAAACAAAACCACTCAATGAAAATTAAATTACAAAAAAATGTTACCTGCAAGATTCCATGTGAATGTAATGAATTTTATGTAGGTAAAACCTGCAGACCATTATCAACACGTATAAGAGAACACCAAACCTATTGTCACGACTAACAACCATCCGAACGTTTTTGTGCTACCCTATAGAACTAGCCGCCGCCGCCGCGCCGTGCCCCTCGCTTCTTTGTCTGTATGACTCATCGCCCAGCCGGTCGCGAAGTTTCAGGATCGCTAGACTGGAATTATCTCGATGGCCTCGTCGAGATCATATAGAGTGGCCTCGGAATACTTCCCGAATATTCGTGATAGATTTGAGATTATATATAAGCAGACCTAAGGCGAATGTTAGTCAGTTCAGTTCAGTTAATCATTGAGTGTTGAATAGATATTAGTGGTAAAGTTATAAGACTAGTTTAGTGAGTTAAATTGTATACAGTGGTAGTGAATAAAGAGAGTATTAGTTGAAAGTAGCAAAGTTGTACTTCTGTTAAGAACCCACGGGAAAAACGTAACACTATTTAAATATACACAATTCCACAAATCACATATTTGTGCATGTTGCATTTGATAACAACCACAAAATACTGTAAACTACTAACCCTATTTGCTAAAAAAAAAACGAACACTCAGTCTAAAGTTTGATCTTGATACTTGATTTTGAAAGATAATTATTATACTTATTATCTAAACATGTTTTAAAAACAATCAGTAAATTTTCAACAAATTTTAGTATAAAAGAGCGAGCAAACCGAGTAACCGACAAACAACTTGGTCATCCAGTTCGTAGTACCTCAATGGCAAACGCTTACTGGTAACAGGTGCAAACCCTTCACACCTGGTCATCCACACAGCTTCGGGTAACGACTTACACGTCAAAGAGCAAGAACACATTTAAACAACCTAGACCCAGAAGAACTTAACCAGGAATACAAAATCAAGAGAAAGGAACTAAAAAAGATGATAGGCAAAGCCAAGGCACAAACTGGAGGGACTTGTGCAACGAACTAGAAGGAAACCTATGGGGAAGTGGCTATAAAACAGCAATGAAACATCTAAAGAGCGTACCTGTCAAAGGAAAGAACAGAAGAAGTAATGTCCGCCCTAAAGAGGACGTCGGGGATAGAGGAAGTGTAGTGAAAAACATCGAAATTTTCACTAAAGAAAAAATGTTTACTGCTGGAGAAATGATGACAAATGGAAAATCCCCGGACCAGACAAGTTTCCACCCGAAGCAATCAAAGAAATGATCAAGACGGCACCAAACTTTACCCTTGCGACACTAAACGAGCTGCTTAAAAACCAATTATTTCCAGAAAGATGGAAAGCTGCCAGAGTATGCCTGCTGCGAAAGGGTGCAAAATCAATCGAAAATGCATCAGCATTCAGACCGATATGTCTGCTAGACACGATGGGAAAACTCTTTGAGCAGATGATAAGGGAAAGACTGGAAAAAGCATTGGAAGATAAAGGAGGGTTTTCTCAATACCAGTTTGGTTTTCCGAAGGAAAAATCCACAGTTGAAGCTATGGAAGCAGTAATACACATGACAAAACAATCAAGAGAAAAATGGTGTACACTTGTAACGTTGGACGTAAAAAATGCTTTCAACTCTGCTACATGGAGCCTAATTATCAGATAAATCAAGAGACGAGATATACCAAAATATCTAATAAATATAATTGAAAGCTACTTTCAAGATCGGAAGCTAAAATTTTCAGGAGTGACAAGAGATATGACAACCGGAGTCCCACAGGGATCTGTACTCGGGCCAGCGCTATGGAACCTACTATACGATGGAGTGCTAAGATTAGACCTGGGGGAAAAAGTTAAGGCAATAGCTTTTGCTGAAGACTTAGCAATTGTGGTGAAAGGAGAGGATATTGAATTCTTAATCCTTAGAACGAACGAGGCATTAAGAAGATTCGACAGGTGGCTAAACGATCACGATCTAAAACTAGCGCCCGAAAAAACTGAAGCTATTATTCTTAAAGGAAGCAGAAATACAGAAAACATTTGCTTCGATCTAAATGGATCACTCATACTGCTCAGCAAGTCAGTAAAATACTTGGGAATAGTTATAGGCAGTCATACAACTTTCAACGAGCACATAAATTACGCAACGAAGAAAGCAGAAGAGAAAATAGCGTCACTTTCCAGATTAATGCCCAACATAGGTGGCACCCGAAGTCATAAGAGAGCCGTTTGTTATATGGCTGTCCGATATGGGAAAAACTCTTAGACTATATAATAAAGATAGATTCCGCGTTTCATTCATAATTATGCTGAAGCCCTGGCCACAACAATGTCTACCCCCCTAACCCCCACAATAAAACAAAACATGGCCAATGAATGAAACTAAAGAAGTGGGGATTAAGGTTGCCGATTTAGAATCGATCTTTTGGAGGATCGATTTCTTTAAGTTAAAAAATCGATCTTTTGAATCGATTCTCTTTGGGTCGATTTAATCGAAGATCGATCTTCTTAAAAGCGATTTTAGAATCGATACTTACAATTTTATGTTTATGACTGATACTGATATTTTCAGGTTTCGGCCTCGTCAAAATTAATAAATTGTTGAATGCAAATAATATGCGATACAGGCAAAGCAATCGGCAACATCGTAATCGCAAATTCGTAATCATATTATTCCGGGAATCCCCCGCCGCACGTTCGGGAGAGTTCTAAAATGCTAATCTGACTATAATACTGTATTGGTTATTGTGCCGCGTGCGTATGACGTATTTAATAACCTAGCCATTGCATCATTTTTTCTTTTATCGTTGCGATTCAATATTCAATTGAGGGTATGTCAGTGTGCCTATTTTGACATATTTTTTGAATTTTTCTTGGTCGTTAAATTGATAAAGACTGTTATTTCTCTATTTATGATTGCTGTTTGCACTGACTGATGTAAGTAAGACATTTGAAACAATAGTCCAGTTCAGTTGGTCCAGTTATTGCTCGTTTTGTAAGCTGCATATTACTGCATCGCAAAATCTTAAGTATTGTTATTAAGTAACTAACTAAAGATCGATTTTCTTAAAGATCGATATTACTATATCCGATTTAATCGCGAATCGATTCTGTTGCTTTCGATTTGGATCGATCCCAGGAATCGATACTTTTCTGAAAGTTCGGCAACCCTAGTGGGGATATCCTCTGTGGGCGACAAGCACCTCCCACTGTAGCACGCGGCCGGCGAGGCGCCGCGCGCCTCACCGGCCGTGAGCGTGAGCTGCAGTAGGAGGTGCTTGTCGCCCGCAGACGCTACACTTACTTCTTTTCGCCTGCAGACCCGTTTTAATGATGGGGCTAGTAGAATAGCAAAACAACTACCTCTTTTTCAACTATATACTCTAAGGAAAAACTCATGAATATAAAGCGACACGAAAACAAAATGGAACGTACACAAAGAAAAATGCTCCTAAAACTGGCCAGCTCTTACCGAACCGCCTCCACCAAGGCTTTGCAAGTAATCACAAAAATCATTCCAATAGAATTGCAGGTCTCCGAAAGAGTAAATATAACCGAGGCTGAGGGAGATAAAAAAAATACTGGAAAGACGAAGGACACTCGAAAAATGGCAAGAAATGTGGAATGACAACGAATCAAAAGGCCAATGGACGAAGCAGTTAATTCCGGAAATTCGACCGTGGATTGAATGTAAACACAGAAAAACAGACTACTATACAACGCAGGTATTGACTGGCCATGGATCCTTTTATCCATATCTGAAAAAAATCGGTGTGGCCGAAGACGACCAGTGTTTCTACTGTGGGGATCCCGATACAGTGGAACACACACTGTTTATCTGTCCGAGGTGGGAGGGGTATAGACTAAATACTTACCAAAGTATCGGCCACGACCTCAGACTTGAAAACATGGTGGACTATATGATAGAAAGTGAAAGAAACTGGAAATCATCCAGAATATGATCGTGAAAATAATGAAGGATAAAGAAAGGGAAAGAAATGAACAACAGAGACTAAACAACAGATAATGTGTTTGGCAGTTAGAGTAAAACGTGTTCTTTCTAACGCCAGAATATAGGCAACCAACTCCAAATAACTGGTTGCCTATATTTAGGCGTCACCGTGGCCTAAGGTGACATTAGATTTTCATGCACATCAATCTTTCGAGTACTAGCAGACAAGCTCAATTTTTTTTTTAGTTGCAATATTGAAAACGAAAAAATGTGTTTTTATACATCATAATTAAAGAGAATTAATTATAAATAATTTTTCTGATACTATGGCAAAGACGAATGTATAATAGATATATTATACGCTGTGTCTAGACTCCCGGTACCGGTATCCGAATAAATCCCGGTAAAATGATGACGTATATATAATGACGTAAAAATCTACCGGTATTTATATCAAGCTATGCTAGCCTCCCGGTACCGATGTCCGCATAAATCCCGGTATGTATTGAGGACGTAATATTCTGCCGGTGTTTCTATTAATCCCGTTAGATTTTATAAAATAATTAGCATTTAAAGATCCTTTACAGGCGTAGCCGACTATATCAAAATCGGCCTCTTTTATTGGTCGATCCGCATGACCCTCCGCTCGCTTCGCTCGCTACGGGGGCTCAAGAAAAGGAAACTAACCAGGTGCTAACCCAATCTAACCCAAGACATACCCAAAATCAAGAAAAAAAACTGTTTAGAAACATACTCTTAAAAAAAAATAAAAAAAGCAATGGGGTTCGAACCCGTGCCGTCCAGGTCAGACCCAACTATCTAAACCTCTACACCACGAGAGCTGTTGCGACAAATTGATTGCTTCACGAAGACATATTGTAATACGAGAACAAAATCTACCGGGATTATTGTAAATACCGGTAGAACATTACGTCATCATACCGCCATTATATTTTACCGGGATTTATTCGGATACCGGTACCGGGAGGCTAGACACAGCGTATATTATAAGAAGACAATCTTATGTCTAATACGATCCTTTACACTCCTACGCCACTGTGCTATATTAGTCGCTTCTGATTGGTGGGTTAACGTCACTTTAGAGTACTGTTGCCCCTTCACGCATGACACTCTGCTCGCCTCGGTGCGCAACCAGACAGAACTAACTGAAACTAACCCAAATTTACAAAAAGAAACAAACATAACTTTAAAAAAAATTGAGCGAGTCTGCTAGTACTCGAGACACTGATGTGTAAACATATTCTATATCGAAATCATCCACATGAAAATCTAATGCTAATGCCACCTGAGGCCGCGTGACACCTGAATGTAAGCAACCTTGAAAATGGTTGCCTATATTCTGGCATTAGAAAGAACACGTTTTACACTAACGGTTAGAGACAGCCTGCAAAACACATTCCCGTCACAGATACCGCCTGACGTGTTTACATTTGTGTGTTTTTTTTTTATAGTAGTGGCACACACACTAAAGGGAGATCCTATGGCGCTCGACGAGCGGTGTGTGTGCGAAGATGTTGATTGCCATGGTTCTTGAATAGTTGTAGGCTGTAATTAGGGGGAAACAGATGTCCTGGAGTGAGTTCCACAGTGATGCAGTGCGCCAGACAAAGGAGTTCTTGTAAAGCAATATTCTAGGTGTTTCCAGTTGTACGACGAACTGGTGCGCTCTTGCCGTTTGTCATGACTGTCTGACAGGCGATTCCAGGGGCGGGCCAAATCCTTCGAACATCTGCCGTGAAAGTATCTGTAAAATAGGGACATCTCGACCACATGTCTGCGGTGTTTCAGACTATCCAGATTCCGGGTCAGCTCCGGGTCGCCGAGAAGACGCACAGCTCTCTACTGAATGGAATCCAGCAGCTTTGGTGCGACACCTCAGATGGGTGAGCAATATTCTAAGCACGGTCTTATTTGTGCTTTGTAGAGCAAGAGCAACTGCTGCGGTGTATACAGTTTTTTGTTGCGAAATAGCGCAGCAAGCTTCTGGGAGGCTGCTGATTTTGCGATGCTAGCAAAGTGGTCAACATATTGCTGTTGACCGAGATACCCAGCAGTCCGATTGACGAGGAGGGAAAAATGGACGATCCTGCCGTAATGATGTCAGGGCCCGCCGTATTGGCCCTCTTGGTAAACGTGGCTGCTTGGGTCTTTGCTGCATTGAACTGGGCCAAATTTATGTCGCCCCAAGTTTAAACTTTCTCTAGATTTTGACTAATTGCTGTAATCTGCTCCTGTCTGCGGTGATATAGATGAGGAATAGAGTTGGTGAAAGTATTGCGCCCTGAGGCACGCCCGCGTTAATCGTGAATGTGTCTGAGATATGTCCAGAGATCGGTTCTTAAGGAAACTGGCAAGCCAGCTGCAGAGAGAGGCTGGCTTGCGTAATATCTTCGCAGCAAACTGACGTGTCGTTAGTGCCAAAGCAGAAGTCGAGCCAAGGAAAATCTAGGTAGAACTTCCTTAGATCGTTCCAGTTTGCATAATTGTAATGCCAGATTTTGCGAGGCAATGGTGGATCCTTTTGTTGAAGTGGCAATTCACAAACCGTTGTAATAAATTTATGATCGGAAGTACCTAATGGCGGACCAACTGTAATTGTGTACTGGTCAGGATTGGTGGTTAGAAAAAGCTCCAGGAGGGCGGCGAATTCGCCCCTTTCTGAAATTCGAGTTGGTTCGTCTACAAGTTGAATAAGCCCGCAGCTGATAGCAAATGCTTCAGCTTCTCGACCTTCGTTGTCGGTCTTGTGATGTTTGAGCCAGTTGGTGTTGTGAGCATTGAAATCTCCCAGAACGATTATGTCTGAATTGGTGTGATCGACCTGTATTGAATCAAAAGTGGTAGCTAATATTGTAAAAAAGCGTTGGTACGCTCTATCGCTCGGAGGGCGATAGAGACAACATATAAACTTATTCCCTTGGCGGTGAACTTGAGCCACATGATGTCAAGGTTGTTCGATTCGAGTGTTTCTTCGCGGTGACATGAAAGGTCGCTTCGGACAAAAAGGCATATTCCGAACTTATGTCTAAATCGGGTGTGTACGTCGCAACCAGGATAGGGGATAGTTTACTGTTGTTGTAAAACATACTTGTGTTTCTGTAAGGGCTGGTATGTGTGGTCTATTTGCTTGTAGATGTTGGTGTACCGAATTTATGTTTGTATTTAGGCCTTTTATGTTGCAGAAATCTATTCTAAATTGGTTCCATATCTTTGCTGTCATTTACTATACTCTTGAAAATATCGGTACAAAATTTCATGCTAAGTAGTTTACACTTGGAAAATAGGATTAAAATTAACCGTAAAAATGAACGCGAGTGAAACCGCCGGTAAAAGTTAAAAGTGTTCTATGTCCTTTACTATTCTATACAAAATTTCATGATGATTGGTTGAGTAGTGAGAGTAAGAAACAAACAAACAAACACATTCGCATTTATAATATTAGTTATTCGCATTTATAATATTAGTTAGGATTCTTTATTAATACTTACTGGCAGCTTCGATCGCAGTGGATTAATTCACTGCACAAATTCGACACGAAAATCTAATGCCACCAGGAATAATATCAACTTATGGACACAGCTTATTCACTACCAGCTAGTCATCTTGGGGAGACATCCTTTGATTTGGGAAAGTCAATAACCAAATTTTGCAAATTTTAGAAGAGGGTCATGACTCAGTATTGTTTTAAACGTCTGGGCATCTGAATCATACTTTTGACAGTTCGTTTAATTTAAAATATGCCTTTTTATCGTCTAAAATCTGCTTAAAAACGACTTTAAATGGCAAAATTTTATAAAAATCCGAAATTTCCGGACTTTTTTTAGAACGAATTTGTCTTGGATTTTGAAGCGAAAATTCATTTTAAAATCAACCGTCTATTAAAAATAAGCTGTGCTATGGATCCAACAATACCTAGAATATAATATAATGAAAATCCAATACGGCCCTAGCGGCCAGCTTTTTAGAAGCGTCATTTAAGAAAAAAGCGCTGTGGTCAACCGAAGCGCTTGTACATGCTTTGGATAGCATAAACAATGGAATGTCGGTAAATCGCGTATCCAGAGAATACCAAATTCCACGAAGAACCCTTCGTAATCACGTTCGTACCGGCGTGCGAGGGAGAAAACTTGGAACTCGTATGATTTTGTCTAGAGAGTAGGAAGATGAACTTTGCTTAAGGTTAATCCGATTATCAGAGACAGGAAGGCCCCTTACAACGATGGTTTTACGAAGATCCGTGTTTTCCTACGCTAATGACAACAAAATTCGTCACACATTTAATGAAAGCAGTAAAATGGCAGGTAGAAAGTGGATGAAATTGTTTCTGGATAAACACGAAAATATTCGCCAAAGGAAAACACAGATTTAAAATCCGGCAAGAGCGCAGACAATGAATAAGTACATTGTAAACGATTACTTTAAAAAACTAGAAACTTTGCTGCTTAAACTAAATTTAATAAATCAGCCTAATCGCATCTACAATATAGATGGAAAAGGGTGCAGGCTGACCATACACCGTCAACCAAATGTTTTGGCTAGAAAAGGTGAAACGGGGGTTCATTAGGTAGCTAGTGAACACGCAGAAAATTCAACAATAGTTGCATGTGGAAACGCTATTGGACATGCAATACCACCAATGGTCCTTTTCAAGGGAAGGCGTAAAAATGTTGAATGGGGCTGACAGGCATCGTAATTAAAATACCCAAAAAAGGAGCATCACGACAGAAGTATTTGTGAAATGGCTAGACCTCTAGCAAATTTTAAACCACGTGGATATATTCTTCTCATCTTTGACGGAGCCTCATCTCATTTGGATGCTACCGCCGATGCCATCGAAAAACATCAAGTAACATTAATGTGTCTTCGAAGTAATACTACACACGTTCTTCAACCACTGAACAAAATTGTTTTCCGCAGTTTCGAGTACCATTGGGAAAATGAAGTATTGAACTATTACAGACGGTAATCCTGAAAGGAAATTAAGCCGCACAAGATTTTGTGAAATTTTGAGCAGAGTGTATCCAAAGGCCATGTCTTCTGAAAATCTTCAGTCAGGTTTTCCCACAATGGGAATATACCCGTTCCACCCAGTTGTTATCCCAGAGACTGCATTGGCACCTACTATGATGTCAGAGAGGCCTGATTCAAATACAACTGCCGATCTTCAGGTGGAGAATGAGTAAAGCAATGATCACAGTTCTACAGAATCTGATGACATACCCCTTGCACTACTGATAGCCAACAGAACTTCGATGTTCCAGTTAAAACGTACTTCTGATAAAAGAAAATAAATAAACTCCACTCAAGAGTATGCAGTTCCTGAAACGACCGATTCCGGGAGTAGTCAATTAGAAAATGCTCAATTGGACCCAAGTTTCAAAGAAATACTTCCCACGCCCGAATGGAAGCCTAGTACCACAAAAAGACAAAGCTATTAATTCTACAGCAAATCGTAGTAAGAGATTTGTTTAACGATCCTACTCCAGGTATATCAAACTAGTTGATTTTTTATATTATGAAATCTACCTAGATTTAAGAAGATTTTAATAAGTTGTTTAATTAGAAACATAACTTTCGTTTATTAAACAGTCCTATTTTATATTTTGAGCGTGGCTTTATTACAAACCAAATCATGGCCTTAATTGGATAGCTGGGTTCCTAATAAAGCCAATGGCAGTGTTTCAAAAAAATATATATTTTTAACATGACTGAAAATGTTTTCCGGGCTCTCCGACATAGCTAATGTACTAAACATATCTGTAACAACATCTTTAAAATTTTGTGAGACATTCCTAAATATTTACGAAGTTACAAGCTA
>JAEQML010075450.1:0-13829 GCA_016904865.1 Pissodes strobi
TCTTCGCTGCAGGCGAAAGACATCTTTGCCACCAGCGCTATGCCCCCAAGCTATAACAGCATATGAGATGTGTACATGGCACAACGAAAAATAAGCCTGCCTCAATATCTCAGAGGAAACACAGTTTGACAAGCCCCGGAGCAGGAAGTTGTTTGATCCTAGCTTTCTCATATACGCTTCTGTGTGTAAGTCCCAGCGCAGTTTTGTGTCAGGAAGTACTCCTAGAAATTTAACACCAGTCGGGGCCCGTTCCTGCTACGGGAGCTCCCGGGACGCGAAAACCAGGGACTGTGTTTTTGATGTGTTGAGAAAGAGTTAGTTCGGACCTGGACAGTGCCTGACCCGAGCTCTCGAGAGCTTCCGACAACTCCTTTTTATGGCAGCAGATTCAATTCAATTCAATTCAAAATTGCTTTATTATCTGAAGATATAACATGTAAATTGACAAAGCATATAATAATTAAACAAATAAATGTCAATACAAAAAGAGAAAGAAAATATACAAACACTAACACCTAGAGACAAACAAACATTTTAAAATCTATAAAGGTAAAAAGTAAAATATTAACAGTAAAATTAAGTAGTGATATACATGTATACAAGGGATCAATAGTAAAATTCATAGAATAATATTGAATATAGTAGAATCTAAAAATGGGACAAGTACACCTATACATACATATATATCACAGTCAAAATAAAAAATAAAAAGTATATATAAATAAATACAATGTAAAACTGAAACAAAACAGCTTAAAAATAAACAACCATACAGTTAAAATTTTTCATTGAAGAACTCCTGAACATCATAATAAGCCGTAGTTAGTAGCAACCTTTTCACTTCTCCCCTAAACCGCTTTTCAGCATAAATCCTTCTTAAGCTAACTGGTAAATGGTTGAAAGGGCGTAGGCTCCCTTTAAGAATAATGGAGTCATGCACCTGTGAAGACCTAGGAATAGGCAACAACAGTTCAAATGTTTGTCTTGTGTTATGAGAGCTTATATTTCTAACTAGAGTGTGCCTATATTTTTTGTCAATCAGTGAAACTGTTTCCGAGATAAAAATAGAGGGCAGAGTCAATATATTGTTTGCTAGAAAGAGAGGTTTACATGAATCTCTCAATTTAGCCTTATTCATGTATCTTAATGCTCTCTTTTGCAAAATAAATACTGTGTGCATCAGCTTTTTAGCACACAAAAACATATGCCATACCGTAAATGGGATTCTATTAATGCAAAATAGGCCTGTCGTAACATGTTTTTATCTAATTCATTAGCCATAACTTTTAAAGCAAAACAATTAGAGGATAATTTCTTGTTTAACTGTAAAATGTGTGTTTCAAATATCAGCTTATTATCAATATATAATCCTAAGAACTTATTTTCTGATGCATTAATTAACACATTATGGCTTAAGGAAACTGAACGTTGGCTGTTTTTAAAGGTCATTATATTCGTATTTCAAACATTTAAGGTTAATTTGTTTGAATCACACCATTCCTTTATCAAAGCTAGGTCATGATTCACAATTCTGCTTAAATAATCTGCATTTGCACAGCTCCATAAAATGCTGGCATCATCAGCAAACAATGTAAACTTACCAGAAATATTCAAACTCGCAATATCATTAATGTACAGTAAGAACAGAACAGGACCCAACACTGAGCCCTGGGGAACTCAACAATTCATAACCCTCTGATCAGACTTTATTTCTTTATATATAACAGATTGAATCATATTGCTCAAGTAGGACTCAAACCAGCTTAAGCAGATACCCCTAATTCCATAGATCTCCAATTTTTGCAGCAGCGTTCTATGATTGACACAGTCAAAGGCTTTTGCTAAATCACAAAACACCGCTGCTGAAGTCTCTTGATCATTATTGCTTAAATACAGCACTTCTAAAAAATTAAACATAACATCATTTGTAGATCTGGACTTTAAGAAGCCATATTGTGCTGAATTTAGTATGCTATTTCTCTCTGCAAAAGTAATGATCTGATTCTTAACTAGTATTTCTATAATCTCAGAAAGCATTGGCAACAAAGCCACTGGCCTATAGTTGGAAGGGCTGTCTTGATCACCACCCTTATAGAGAGGAACAACATTAGCTATCTTTAAACTATCTGGGAAAATGCCTGATTCAAAAGATAAATTAATGCATTCTGCCAGAATACTCAAAGCCACATCAGGAAGTTTAAGCAAAATTTTAGTTGAGATACCATCCCATCTAGGCTTTTTATTTTTGTTTAATTTTGCTAACGTTCCTTTAAGTTCATGAATGTTAGTTGGTAAGAAAAAGAAAGATTCTTGAACATTTATATCTTGCATAAAATTTTAAAGTTTCTATTTATTTTTATATTATCTGACAAATTTGCAGCAATACTAGAATAGAAGTTGTTAATCTCATTTGCTGTCAATTTTGTATCTGTAATTCTAGTAACATTATGTTTACCTTTTCATTAACCACCTTCCATTCTTCCCTTTGTCGATTGGAAGATCTTCCTATTCTCTTCCTATAGTACATCTGCTTTGCTTCCCTGACAACCTCACGAAATATGGATCCATAAGCAGAAAAATATTCTACAAAATATGAATTAAAGATATGAAATTTTCTGATGTAATGCAAAGATCGTAAATTCCTTGCTGACTTCCTTATTCCTACAGTTATCCAGGGTTTTTTACGTTTTTGCTTAAGAGGTTTCAAGGGAAAACAAGGGTTAAAAGTCTTAACCAAGAGGGCATGAAATTCTGTTAATGGGGCCTCAGAACCTAATACAACATTCCACTCTTCCAGAGCAGCAATCTGTGAAAACCTATTGTAATTCTTAGTGGTAAAAAGTTTACCCCACTTTCTAGTTCTTTCCCTCCTTTTCTTTTTCGTGGGAAAACTACACCATATTGCTTCATGATAGCACTATTTGTAACATTACATTGTATTTGTTCAGAATCATAATTAGAGAGCACATAATCTAATAAAGTTGCAGATTGTGCTGTTACATGGGTAGGTTTATTTACATGCATCTCTAGTCCATATGATGCCATCAAACTATGTAGCCGCTGAGTATTAGTATCCATTATATTGAATGAATTTAAATTGAAGTCACCACATAGAAAAATATTTCAATTGGAGGGAAGAACTGAAAGAACAAATTCTAGTTTACTCAGAATTCTAGCGACATTGCTGGATGGTGTATGATAAACACATAAGACATAAACATTTAAACTATGACTATATACAACACATAACTCAAACACTTTCTCCCCTTTTTCATTGTCAAAAGTCGTAAGTGCCTTAAACTTATATTTCTGAGAAAATTCCTCATTAATTAAAATGATTACCCCCCCCCCCCCCATAACCTGAAGATCTATAAAATATATCTAAAACTAAATAATTTGGTAAAACTAACAGCTCTTCTGGTCTCAACCAGTGCTCACAAATTAAAATCATTGAGGGATAGTTAAGGCTATCTATTAAAATGTTTAGATCATCCAGCTTACTTCTAATAGATTGACTATTAACTAATACCAGCGAATATTAACTACGACAAGAAGGCCCACTTAATGGCCAGAAAGCGCTACAAAGGAATCGTCGTTGATTTTCTTCGTTGCCTAGTAACGATTAGCGAACTCCACCGCACACAGGTTGAATTTAAATAAAAGCTGGCCATAAACGATATTTTCGTTTGCGGTATATTTAATCAAATTTATGACGAAATTATTTATAGCACTCTAATACTCTATTTGGCTTTGGAAGAACACAATTGATATCTTCTGAATTGTTTGCAGCCCTGTTAAACTTACGTTATGGTTTTTTTTATTATTATCACCAAATAAATATTTTGATAAAGTTTGTATTGAACTAGCTGTTTCAAAAATCTGTTAACGTTTTTAATTAGTTATTATTGATAACAATACTCAAGGTATGTAATATAACTAATATTTAAAAGATTTTGATTTTGTGTTAATGATTTCACCATATTTCCGAATACTAATATTCTGATAAAAGACACCAAGAAGAAAATGTTGCTCGAATTTGCCCCATCTTTTAATATTTAATTAAATTTTGGCGTTTTGGGCGATTTTAAAATTGGTTTCGCACAATATTTTTACTGTATATTTCATTCCTATTTTGTAATGCAATACAACTAAAAAATAGCGATATTATCTTATATCGAATATTGACTCGACTATAGAATTTAGGCGTGAAAATTAATCTGACAAAAGGATGAGCTGGTCTATGGCCGCCGCGTCAAAGGTCGCCTGCCAACATGATTGTTTTATTTGTATCATGGCCTGCCGATATTCTGCTAGTGTTCGCGCGGGGAAGGAGACACACCGTCGACATGCCGCCGCGGAAAGTGATCCTTTTTATCATATAGTTTTGCCCAAATACATAATAAAAAGATAAAGACTGATGTATTATACTGCTAACGTGCTAACACTCCGTTGACGATATGTGTTGCTGTTATACCTAATTGTGCAACAACTGAAGCCAGATTATCAGAAAATGGCGCGTCGAAATGAGGATCCCTTATTGGCTAAATTTGTAACGTGCGCAGTTTTCCCTGCTGCTGTCTTGTTTGAGCATTTACGTTTCTCTGTTTTTTTTTTTGCTTCATATGTTGTACTGAAAGTATTTTCAAATGTCATTTAAATTACCCTTAACGCAACGCATTATTAAATTGGAATTTTAAAAGCTATATCTGTTTTAAAGTCATCGGTACGGGTGGGCAAGAAATTGAATAATCGATTAAACGCTTAATATTTTAGCAAATAACTGAATAATCGAAATAATCAATTATCGATTTTTTCTGAAATATTAATCGATAAGTCGATTAATCGGTAATTTCTTAAAAGTGAATCGAACAATCGATTATTGTCGCCCACCCCTAATCCCATAATATTGTAGTAAGTGAAACTGAAGCTGAAATTTCGGTAGAATCATTATTGCTGATGCAAGACTGATGTTATTATAAAAAGAGGTAATACATACTTTGGCTGAATCAGCAGATAAAAATTTATAATTTAGTTTTAATTTGTAAATATGGCTTTGATATTACCTTGGGATAGTCAGAATATAAGCAAGTCTTTTTGAACAACAGCTGCACTGATGCTTCTATATTTTTTACTAGTTTCGTCCCTATTAGATTAATTTTTAAAAATAGCGATAACTCTGAAATACATATATGGCAAAATTGCAGGCCCTCATCAACGCGTTTCTGTCGTCCGCTTAACATTCATTTTCCTCGTGAGACTCCTGAATTATCCGTTGCAAAGACAAAATTTGGATCATCGAATTAAAAATTTAAAACTCTTTTTTTACAACGAAGGAGCCTTTAATTTTCAAAATCATTTTTTAAAACGATTTAAGAACATACAAATGATTTTTATACATGATTTTTATCGTTAGTCATAATTGATACTCCCTATATATAAATATAGATGATGAGCAAAAAATTCAACAATTATTTGTCTAAAACACGATATATTAAACGTGTAATACTTAATAACTTTTATGTCTTATTTCTGGTAAACCTTATTATGGCCAGCTTTCCTAGAAATTCGACCAGTGTGCGCCGGGTCCAAAAGTCACATGCCAGTATCATGCTAGTTTTCGCGCGGGGAAGGAGACATACCGTTGACGTGCCGCCGCGTGGAGTGAATCTTCTTATCGTAGTTAATATTCGCTGCTAATACTAACGAATAGCAGGCGTTTCCATAGTTGGTTCTAAAAAACAGTCGTTCAGGCTAATAATAGATTGGGTTTCATTATTTAATGAATCATTTTTATTTATTGGAGACCTAGTATTAGTAGTCTCATTAGCAACCCTACTTTGATAGTCATTCCAGTCTAAGATGGAAATGAATATCAATCTTTTAATTAGTTAGAGCATCACTTAAACGTTGATTCCCGATATTGGTGACCTTCTCGAGCCGACATTTTTCGGAACAGTAGATTATGTTTTCGTTAATCTTTACATGATTTTTAAAGTCTCTCTCTAGACAACTAGTATGACATAAACCTAGACAAACTGCACAACAAAAATAACTGTGAGATTTGGTCGCGCAATATTTAAACTTAAATTTTTTAGCACCATCAGTCATGTTGTTAAGTTATTTAATAAACCATTAATATTATAGCGGAAACGATCAAATAACGTAAACATGCGAAATGACCGGCAATGCAAAAACTCCTTGATGCGGGACGGGCCGTTAATGTATTTTATCACAATAAACAGCTTATCACTTATTGTAAATAAAGAAATACCTGTAAATTCCTTACTATAGTTACCGTAGAAAACAGTGATTTTAATAATTAATTATTTTGATTAGAATTATGCTCCACACAATAAAAATTATATCAGATAACAGCCCAAACTAGGATCAAACAACTTCCTGCTCCGGGGCTTGTCAAACTGTGTTTCCTCTGAGATATTGAGGCAGGCTTATTTTTCGTTGTGCCATGTACACATCTCATATGCTGTTATAGCTTGGGGGCATAGCGCTGGTGGCAAAGATGTCTTTCGCCTGCAGCGAAGAGCTGTTAGGAGAATTGCAGGTCTATCATATAGGGAAGATTGCAGAAATGCATTCATCAGTCTTTATATAATACACTCCCCTCCCTGTTTATATACGAGAATCTTGTGTATGTGAGGCGCAACATGGGCTTGTTTAGGGCTCATGAGGAGCAGCATCCCTACAATACCAGACACAGACGTGATCTTATACCAAGCTATCATCTGCTGGAGAGGTGCAGGGACGGACCAGGGTATCTTGCAATACATTTTTTAAATAAAATACCAGCTCACATGGGGGTACTGCCACTCAATGAATTCAGATCAAATGTTAAGAGAGCTCTGACAACCTGTGCGTTTTATAGTCCTAATGAGTTTTTATCATCTAGTGTTCCCTTTTGATTTTAGTATAGGTTATAATATTGTCTGACTGTAGTTTTATTGCATAGTATTTTATCGAGCTAGCTGTAGTGTTATTTTGTTATTTTTTATTGAGTCTTATTGATTATTGTTTTGGTATTGTTTAGTGTACAGTATTCTGTTATTGCAGTATTATATTTTAGTGTGATAATTGTATTAGAATGTGAGACTTGGAACTTTTTTCTGACATGTGTAAATACCATTGTATATGTTGGCACGTAATATATTGATTGATTGATCATAAACACAATTAGAACAAAAATAATAGTATATTATGATATAAGTGTATAAGAGGGCCTTTAAAGCACGCGCGACATATTTCAAAACACGACGCGCAGCGGAGTGTTTTGTAAGTCGCAAGGGCTTTAAAGGCCTCTTATACACGTATATCATACGCTATTTTTTATTACGAATGCTTCATAATCTCAAAAATGTTTTAAATATTAAATTTAAGGGATATATTGATGAATATATTAATCTGTTACATTTGACATGATCAAATGTTTCTATAGCAACCTTTAAAAAAGTAGGCGCACCATAAACATCATTTTATGCACGCTACAGCGTGCGATAATCGTTGATTATGATGCATGCGTAATAAAAATAAATAAAAACTATGCCAAAATTATTGCTTCTTTTATTTAGTCTATCCCACTGAAGCAAACATAATAGATCATCATATAATTAACACACATAATTAAAAAAATGAAAGTAACTTTATGATATATCTTCAAATAACGTCAAGAAAATTCTTTAACAAAATTGTCAATATTCAGTTTTTCTAAATATCTCCGGAGGTAGTTGGAATTTCCTCAATTTTAAAAGTGTATTTGATTGAGCATTAAATGGTGTAATTCTGCCACAATTTAAGCTGGATTTATAGATTTACATAACATAAGTATAGCATAGACACAGCATAGTATAAGCACATTACAATAAATAGTCAATTTATAAATGGACTTGTGCTCATTGCATCTGAGCTGTAAAGCGAAAAACCATACAAATTTCTTAATTTTGTTTAAATTTTCCAAAGACATATATAATAGTCTTATACATATTAATTTGTTAATCCTTACCATTCTCAAACATAAAAAGCATACAAAAACCAAAACACCAAATTGAAGTGAATATCATGCCATTCTCTCATACGTTTGCTGTCAAGTAAAAAAAGGTAAATAAGAAGTTAAAACTTGGTGAACTTCTAATGTCAAGCTTATGTTGTGTCTTATATTATGCCGATCTATAAATTGCCAGACTTAAATTTGCATTTTTAACTTTTTATGCTTATGTTATGTCAACCTTTAAATCCAGCTTTAAACTTTAAATATTTTATATGGTTTCTGAAATTTCAATAGTCACTTACGAATTTCGGACACCTAGTATATGCGAGATGTTTGATTATGCTTGTCATAGAACATCAGCAGAGTTGCCCTGATATTAACTGGGTATGTGAAGTGAACATATTAAAATTAAATATACATAAAATGAAATTGGTTGATCAGGTAAATCTTGGTTCAACACAAAATGTGCTCTGTGTAAAACATTTATTTACACCTGTACATGATTATTACTTTCCACCACTTCTCAGCTGTTGCTGGATGCCCCATTCTCAATGCATTAAATTATACAATAGGTGCGGCGAATGTTTTAACTAGTGCTGTGCACCGGTCAATTGAGATTTTGACTGGTCAAAATCTCTATGTGGCAATAACTGCTGTTGTACAGGTCGGGACGGGGATGGGGATAATTCCTGTTGTGATGAGCACGCTTGAAACTGTTTACTGTAGTCTTAGTGCCTGTGCCGAACAAAACTGGTTGGTATGGGAAATGTCCATTCTAAGAAAAGGAACCAATTGAAGACCTCAACTCCTGGCAAGATCGTAGGAGTGTACCATAATTTGAGACCTTAGAAAAACATAGACAAGGACTGAAATTTCAGGAGTTCAAAGACTTCATTCCAATACTGGAATTGGATAGGGAAAGTGACAGTGACACAGAGGCAGCTGGGAGTGGTGATACTATTCTGGACCCTACCAAAGAGATTTGTTGAATTTCAATTCTGTGTTTTTTGTATTTGTGTATTATTTATCCGCAAAACTTTTTACCTGATATGGAACTTCATTATTTCCCTTTTGTTATTGTGAAAATATTTTTTTTTACTACTAACATGACAAATCACCATTATTTACTCCATTCCTCAAATGAAAATAACATTTCTCACCCTAGGTAAATAATAATATTAAAAAAAACCTAAGTCAATAATGAAACGGAAAATGTCATTTAAGTTTCAACTTGTTAGTTTGACAACTAGTTGTCATTTCGGATTGTTTGAAAAATGAGTAGGAAATGATTAATTTCAAAATCTAATCAATTCAAATAATGATAAGGATTGTATCAGTGCTATTAGTAAAAAAAGTATATACAGTATGACTCACTTTTCATGACCCCATAGTATCCTTATTAATAATGCATTATTTTATTCACACGTTACGGTTTTAACTTTTAGATAGCGTCTATCTTTCGGAACATGACATTTAGAATTAAATTCATTCTGTCAGCTAGACAACTGAACTTCCAGGCTACCTGATATTTCGAACTATTTGAAAAATAAGTAGAAAATGACTAATATAAAAATCAAATCGAATGAAATATGGTAATAAATCAGTGTTGGTAGTAAAAAATAGTATATTATTTTATATGGAGGAAAAGTGATACTTTTCATGGCGCGCTCGTGTTTAACAGCCGAACGGAGTGAGGCTGGTAATAAAGAGCAAACCATGAAAAGTAACTTTTCCTCCAAATAAAATATGTTGTTTTTTCTTCAAATGTCGACAAATTAATGCAAAAACATCTCTTTTTAATAATAATAATAATTATTATTATTAAAGATAAGTGGGTTCGCAAGGGGGCTTAGACCGGTATCGGTGAATAGGCACAGGTTGTTGCTATAGTAATGTAACATAAAGCTGTCAGTGGACACTGTCAACAATAATTATTTTTTTAAAATTGCGTCTCCGATTGCGTTTTAATTCCGTATTGATAAGCAGTTATTGGGTAAGTTCGATTAAATAATAACCAATTTGTTCCTAAATTAGTGATTTTTAGAAATGCAGTGCACAAATTGAGTGATAAATACAAATTTTAGTTTAATAAATCTCGAGTTGTTGGCGCTTATTTTATTGTTTGTTTGTATCTATGTTGCTATGACAACACTTTTACCTCCGCCGGCGGAAAAGTGAAAAGTAAAGTTCCGGCGGAGGAAAAACGAAACTTCACGGCCGCCTACACAGTCGAGTAATGACGGATTTACTGACGTTTGAAGAGAAAAATCTATACATACCTCGGTTGAGAAGGCCATTATTAACCTCGCACATTATATCCTTCGGCGCTACGCGCCTCAGGAGCATTTAAAGATTCTTTACACAAATAGTGCACTATGTAAAAATCGACCTCTCCTATTGGTCGATCCAATAGGAGAAATTGAAAAAGTAAATCTAATTTACCTATAAATTATTGGTCATATGGAATGATTGAGTTTTGCTGATAAACACTTTTGTTAATTCAAACGAAATTTTGCATATAAACTGCTGCCCAATTGAAACGATAAATTAACCTTTCATATAATATGCTGGTCAACTGAAGTAATCAATGAAATTTGGCATATAAACTGTTGGTAAATCAAAACGAACAATATATTCTTCTCATAAACTGATAGTCGATTGAAACGATAAATCTAGTGCTTCTTACAAACCGCCAGTCAATTGAAACGATACTTAAATAAAATATTCATATAAAATGCAGGTCATTTGAGAAGTTAAATCTAATGTACAGGGTGTCCCATTTTCGATGATATTACGGGGTATCTCACTTACGAGTAAAGATAGAGAGTTGCGGTTTTCGCAATACTGTGCTACTTTTTTGTGAAAAGAACGATGGAATAAACAAAATTTTCATAGCCCGCTTCGTTTCTGAGATACAGGGCGAAATTGAAAATAATGCATTTTGGGACCCCCTCGTATCTCCGTTATCCTTTAACATATCGCAAAGCTAAAAAATTGCTCTTATACAGTTTTTGACGTAGAATCCAGTGGCGTGATTAGATTTTTGTTGTGAGCTGTCAATTTTTATCTATAAATCAAACTTATGTTTTTTTTAATGGAACACCCTGTGTATTTTTCTTTCGTTTAAATGCAAATTTTCTAAGCTTTTCAAAAATATATAATACATGATGTGTATTTTAAATAATAAGCCTAAAATTCATTATTTCACAAAATGTATCTCTATACGACACTCTTGATGAGTATAGTATAAGCATTATTTTTTAAACAACGTTATAAGTATTAGCAGGCAGAGATTATCAGAGAAATGGAATGATCATTTTTTCATTGGGAAGACCTGTCAGTGGCAAAATTTATATTTTCTGTGTAATATTGTATTTTTTACGATGGTTGAAAACGAAAATTATGAATATTTTGAAAAATATGACATGTTAGTCTGCTTCATACAGAGCAATGAAAACTCCCGTGAAGCTTCTCAACTATTAGGTATTCAATATGTTTGTTTGAATATTTATTTACCTTTTGACTTATTTGGGTTTATTTTTTATTTAAGTATCATTTTAATTTATAGATATTCTGAAAGAAGACAACCTGGTCATTTAATGTTTTCCGGAATAAAGAGAACATGGAACGTTTATCCGGCCCCTACCAAAAACGTATAATAATTAAAATCGCGGTAAGGGCGGAGGCAAAGTTCCTTATTCTACCATTTTTTTCTTTATTCCGGAAAACATTAAAAGATCTGGATGCCTTCTTTCGGAATATCTATAAATTAAAATGATACTTAAAAAATAAACCCAAATAAGTCAAAAGGTAAATAAATATTCGAACAAACTTATAGGAATATAGCTGAGAAGCTTCACGGAAGTTTTCATTGCTCTGTATAAAGCAGACTAACATGTCATATTTTTAAAAATATTGATAATTTTCATTTTGCGCCATTGTAAAAAATACAATATTACACAGAAAATATAAATTTTGCAACTGAAAAGTCTTGCCTATAAAAAAATTACCATTCCATTGTTCTTAATAGTCTCTGCCTGCTAATACTTATACCGTTGTTTAAAAGACAATGCGTATACTATACTCATCAAGAGTGTCGTATAGAGACACATTTTGTGAAATTATGGATTTTAGGCTTATTATTTAAAATAAATATCATGTACTATATATTTATATAAAGCTTATAAAATTTCCATTCAAACGAAAGAAAAATATACAGGGTGTTATATTAAAAAAATACAACAGTGTTGTATCGAGCCACATTTTGTGAAATTATGAATTTTATGCTTATTATTTAAAATACATATAATGTATTATATATTTTTATAAAGCTTATAACATTTCCAATCAAACGAAACAAAAATATACAGGGTGTTTCATTAAAAAAAACATAAGTTTGATTTATAGCTAAAAATTGACAGCTCACAGCAAAAATCTGATCACGCCACTGGATTGTACGTCTACGTCAAGTGCATTTTTTTAGCTTTGCGATATGTTAAAGGATAACGGAGATACGAGGGGGGTCCCAAAATGCATTATTTTCAATTTCGCCCTGTATCTCAGAAACGAAGCGGGCTATGAAAATTTTGTTTATACCATCGTTCTTTTCACAAAAAAGTAACACAGTATTGCGAAAACCGCAACTCTCTATCTTTACTCGTAGGTGAGATACCCCGTAATATCATCGAAAATGGGACACCCTGTACATATAAATTACTGGTCATCTGAAATGATGAATTGACTTTTGCTGATAAACTCTTGTTAATTCAAACGAAATTTTGAATATAAATTGCTGGCCAATTGAAACGATAAATGAACTTTTCATACAATGTGCTGGTCAATTGACGTAATGAATGAAATTTGGCATATAATCTCTTGGTAAATGAAAACGACCAATTGATTTTACTCATAAACTGATAGTCAATTGAAACGGTAAATCTAGTCTTTCTTACAAGTTGCCAACAAAATTGTCTTATAAACTGCAGGGCAATTGAGAGAGCAAATCTAATTTACGTATAAATTGTTGGTCATCTGGAATGATTAATTGAATTTTGCTGATAAACTCTTGTTAATTCAAACGAAATTTTACATATAAATTGCTGGCCAATTGAAACGATAAATTAACTTTCTATATAATCTGCTGGTCAATTGTAGTAATCAATGAAATATAAACTGTTGGTAAATTAAATCGACCAATTGATTTTCCTGATAAACTGATAGTCAATTGAACCGATAAATTTAGTGTTTCTTACAAAACGCCAGTGAATTGAAACGATACCTAAATAAAATTTTCATATAAAATGCAGGTCAATTGGGAGAGTAAATAATTTACGTATAAATAATTGGTTATTGAGTTTTGTTGATAAACTTTCAAACGAAATTTTGCACATAAATTGTTGATAAATTGAAATGATAAAATAACTTCATATAGTCTGCTAGTCAATTGAAGTAATCAATCAAATTTGACATATAAACTGTTGTTAAATTGATTTTTGTGATAAACTTATGGCACTTAAGCACCCCACACTTTTTAAAATAAAATCATATTTTTGAACCACTTTATTCTATTTTATAATTTTTTAGATCGGTTTCGATCAAAGCGTGTTTTTTTTAGTTTTTTAAACTATAAATTATTTTGCACTATTAATTTAGGTAGCAGAAAATTACTAAACATTTACGCAATCCCCTTAATAATTCTTAAATAAATCAATAGGTGTGCCTGACAACAAATGTAATTTTATAATAAAATATGTACAACTATGATTTTGTTTTCTCCAAAGTTTAGTACGGTTTCGATTAGATGCGACATTGCGACCGATAAACTGCAAAA
>JAEQML010075451.1:0-13829 GCA_016904865.1 Pissodes strobi
TGTAAATCAATAGATTAAAAGTTACATTTATAAATGTTAATCTGTATTTCACAGAGGACTGAACGCACTGGCAAACAACCAACTAACGCCACACACTTCAGCATGTTTGAGCTGCAAACTTGGATAACGGCATGTAGGCAGTATTTGAAGACTAACATGGGATCGTACCTATTGCGCAGTGGAAAGGATGAGAGCTTACTTGTGGGAGACTTGCATTTGCATATTTATGATCTGGGAGGAGTAGAATTTGCTTGTGGTAAATAATAGTTATCTTTCTAGATGTTGTTTATAGCTATTTTTCGACTGTTATTCATCGAATACGAAATTCTAAAGAAAGTTCTTCTTATTCTCTATTAAATAATTAAAAATAAGCAACTACATCATAGTTTCGCTGCGTTATTAGACTTGTGTTGTTTTTGGTTGTATTCCGACTAGCATTCGATGCTAGTTCTCAACCAGAGTACTAAGTAATTATCCTTAGCGGTGTTAGGCTTGGTCGTTTTTGTCTTTACGTTTCGGTATTAGTCTGACATAATTTTTAAAGGGCCGAACATTTTTGCATAATTATGATTTACAGGAATTTTTATAAAATAATTAACTACATTAATCGTGACTTTGGAACATACTGTATATATGGCGGATGCTAATTTAATTGTTCTGTTTCGGTTGTGCCTTTAGGGTTTACAATTCAAAAAGTTCGATTCGAAGAAGTCACTGGGTTAAAATTAATTTTAATATAAGATGTTCAATTTAATTTTTTGCATTTTTTTGAAACATATGTAAGTAAATAAATACAGGGTATTTTAGTACTTACTTCTGTAAAGAAATATTTTACCTTTATTTTGATACCAGCAAGTGTACCTTTATCTTTTCTGATTTATTAATAGTGGTAGTTGTTGGCAAAACTATTTCTGTACTGGATATATTTGTCGGTAAATATGAAAACAATCATTTTCGACAATCATTCCTTGAATATTTCTCTCGTCTATAGAAATTCCATAAGGGGAGTGCAATTATCCATGAAGCAAAGAGGTGATTTTTAAAATATTCCGTAATGAAATACCACATCAATAATTATTCAACCGCAGGTGTCACATTGGAATCCTCGCCGCCAAATGGTTAACCTTGACAATATGGATGGAATTTGTTACTTTATCGAGGGCAGACTTGCTCGTTTCTACTTCCATCAAATTTGTCTGTGTACCTATCTGTTACTATATCATACTTAAATCGGTCTTTTATTTTGTAATATCCTCGCGTGGGATGTCTCCTACCTCGAATATGAATTGGACATACCGTGCTAACGACCAGATTATACATATTTTTAAAACTCCTTGACATAGCTCGTTATTTATTAAATTACCTAGTTAAAAACTTGCGTAACATACTTATCTGAATTTCACTTACAAGCTGTAAATAGGTTTTGGTAAAAGCCTACTTGATTTAATAAGATTATTACATTGTCACCTAAATAGTTGGGTATAGGTTCTCAACAAAATAAACACAATAACCTTCTACGACGCAGTCATATTTCAATTACAATTTTTTTGTTTTGTGTGATTTTGACGTTTCGGCAGGAATTCCGTGCCTTTTTCGAAAGTCAAAAAAGAACTATCAAGAACAGAATAACAGTCTCTATCCAAAGATATATCTCCAAATAGAACTTACCCTAAAACATAATATCCTCAAAAGGACGACAAAACACATACACATACTACAAAACATTTTTCTACATATGTCGTAATTTTAAAAACAGAAGCAGACGCCTATTTTTCGACGGAATAACATCATTGTCGGTGTTCACAGTGTACTGAAATTAATTTAAGTATCAAATATTTTGCAGCAAATGATATGAGTTTTTCTGCATAGGTGTTTTTGTAAGAACGAAATTGCAAATTTAAAGAGGTAAGGGAAATGCCAAGCCACTGTAACTTTATATGAAACATTTTTTCTTCAACCCTTTTTAACTATATCAGACCGTAATAAGTTTTATTTAATAAGTTTGTGTCTTTTTTGTCGTTAATTGCAATCTTATTTTTTTTTAATATCGATTGATTCGTAAATTTCTCATTTCCTTTTATGAGCTTCGGTTCTTAAAATGCTTGTTGCTTTTGATTTTTTTTATCATATTTATGGGAGCGTATTCTCCATTGCAGATATTGACTTGTTTGACCAATATATACCCCATTACAATATATGCAGGGATTTTATATACTACATGAGTTTTTTTAGGTCTTGGTGTTTTTAACTTAGTAAACAGTATATTCAATAAGTTATGTCCCCTGTGGGCTACTGATATATCATACTTTAAAAATAAATGTAGTAACTGTTCGGGTAGCCCCTGCATAGTATATACGGAAGTGTTAAGTAATAATTATGTGTTTGAGTATTGGAAATATTTTTCGAATGGGGCTTTGTTTCGTTGTAAAATCTATTAATTCTATTTTTAAACACCGAGTTTATAAGGTATGTGGGGTAGTTGTTCTTTGTGAGTGCTTCCTTAGTTTTTTTTATAGATCTTTCCCTAAATTCAACGTCTGGCAGTTGGATGGCTTTGTCAGCTAGGCCGATTATTACTGTTTTTTTTTTTGTGAATGAGGATGATATGAAGTATAATTTGTGTATCTGGAGTACCATGTTTGTTTCGTATACCATTCTGTTCTAATTCTATTATTTCTATTATGCAATGTTATGTCCAAAAAATTAATTTCCTTTTTCTGTTCGGCTTCGAGCGTAAACTGTAATTTTGGATGATAGCTGTTAAACATTTTAAGTGTGTATGTGTAATCAGTTTTGTCGTGTGGAACTGAAGTGATACAGTCGTCGTCGTACCAGAAGAAAAATGGTAAGTTAAATTCTAGTTCTGAGATTACATTGTCCTCCAGGTCTTCCAGAACGAGTTGTAATGTAGTTTAGGTAAGCTGTATATTCGCGGTGGTAATGAGTTGTTTGTAATTCATTCTTTAGCTACGTTAGGGGAGATAAAGCCCTTATTTTCCCATTTCCATCTAAACTACACAAACCCGGTATCCCTCTAAGACCGATTGTTTCTTGTATACAATCGCCCTTTAATGCTCTCTCGAAATTTTTAAAAAGCATCCTCACAAATGTAATTAATAAGAACGATTTCTACATCAAAGACTCATGGAGTTTTAAAGATAAAATTAAGAACGCTCATATTCTCGAGAACTATGTCCGAATCTCGTTAGATGTCGTTTCTCTGTACACAAACATACCTACAGCTGTTGCATTAAATGTACTTGAAAAAAGTGGCCTGAATAAAAAAGTACACCGACCTCTGAATGACGCTACAGAAATCACCCTCACTACTACATATTTCAAGTACAACAATTCCTATTACCAACAGATTGAAGGATGTGCCATGGGTGCGTCCATCTCCAGCGTCATAGCACAAATAGTATTGGAAGGTTTAGAAACTGAAGTCTTCGCGGGACTCGATTTTTCTCTGCCTTTTTTTTTATCGTTATGTCGACCACTGCATTCTAACTATCCCAAAAAACCAAAATACATACATTTTAAATAAATTCAACAACTACCATGAAAAACTTAACTTCACGATAGAAATCGAGAAAAATTAATGCATCAACTTTTTGAATATGAACTTACACCAGAGACAACAATGAGACACTCATCTATGTGTCAAAATAATATCCCAATCTATTCTCCGTCTTTGTCTCGCATGATGAAAGGTGGAACGTAGATGGCGCTAGGGAATTTCCCGCAAAAATTTGAAATAATTGCATTTTATGTTACTTTATTGAATAGCGATTTCTATTGGAAGAGTTAGTGCGCACTGAGTGTATTTTCATCTCTTTTACTGATGTTGATTAATGAAAAATAGGAATACACTCAGTGCACAACTAACTCTTTCAGTAGAAATCGCTAAAATTATTTATTAATGTTTATATTATATAATTAAGCACCATCCTAGGCATATAAAGTGAGTGCATATATTTGTTGACGTATTTTATTATTGACAATATTCTATATATTTTTAACAAATCAAATTAACAGAACTTTAATGTAAATCTAGTTTACAGCAAAAATATAAGTAAATGGTCAAAATGTTTATTTGAGCTACATTTTTGTAAAGGTGACGGAAGAATCTAAAAGTACATAATAAAAACAAGTTTATTTGATGCATATTTTAAAGAACGCTGACATAAACAATAACAAGAGTGATGTATTTCACAAATGACATTTAATGTGAGAATGCAACAAAGGATCGCAGTAGTTTGTAGCATCTCGGACTTCGCTTAAATATAGTTAGAGCACCATCAAAAGTCCACCGTCTCCCTTTTGCTGATTTGCTTCTAAACCACCGTATCTGTGACACCATAAAATTTGCTGTAAGAGAGGGTATATCCTTAAACAAATTTCGTACAGCATTTGAATATGTCAGATTTCACAAGGATTTTGGAGCTTGTTGCATCCAGTTCTAAAAAAAAAGAAGATATTGAAATGTAAATGAAATATCATCTTTCGAGAAAATACCTAACCACTTTCAAATTTAATGCAGCTATCTACTATACATAGTTTTGAGAAATTGCTTTTATAATTTTTATTACCAAAAGTGTAAATAACTTTTATGCTTAGAAAAACTAAGAAGTTTTAGTCACGGTAAATACACAAACCAATAATTTAACTCGCCACGTCACACGCTTCAGCTGCCTGTGACCTTCAACGCAGTTCGGTAGCGTATCTCATCCGAAAACGATCAGTGTCGTATCGAAGCGGGGCTTGCGCGAAGTTTGTGCTTGTCCGTAATCCGTTTCTTTGGTCTGATAAGTGAATTTTTGAATCGTAGTAAACATTTGTTCCTTATTCCTTGTAGTAAACGATGGAAAACGTTCAAAAGAAGAAAACGGGTAGCATTTACGCTGCTGCAGGTTTTAAAATCAAATACTACAATTCGAATGAAACATTTTATCATTTCTCAAGGTAAGAAAATATTGGTCTTCATATAAGTTTATGGATTTTTTTCTTCTATGATAAAAATCTGCTAATGTCACAATTACAATTTTTAAGCGTAATAATTTGGTTTCTAGGATTTGATTATGACGCCATATTTTATAATTATTATAATATGTGTAATGACTTTCCCTTAATGGCTCTTTCCTTCTGGGTTACGTATATGTTTTTTTCTATGACTACCCTGAAAATAGACAAAAACGCACTAACTGCTCTTGAAAACAACATTTCAAACATCGTGTGAAAAGTATACTTTGCACACGGCTTATTCGGGTATTTAGATTAAAGGGCTTCGTCTCCGTTTTAGAGCTTCGCCCTCAGATTCCTAGATCTCTAAAAAAGGAGGCCCAATTTTAGGTCTTCAGCACCCCAGGAGCCCCTTCTTGCAAAACTGTTGAAAATGGGACTCTCATACCAAGGGCCCCCTTTTAAGGATTGGGGCCTAATTTTAGGGCTTCGCCCCCGGGGCCTCATTCAAAAGCCTCGCCCCCAGAGGGGCCCCATTTTAAAATCTGTGAAAAATGGACCCTGTACCAGGGGCCCCATTTCAGGGCTTCACCCCCGGATGCTCCCTTTTCCGAATATGTAAAAAATGGGCCCCCGAGGGAAGGCAAAGCCATAAGAGGAGACCGCCTCCGCTGGCCGGTGAATGGCGCCTTTTTCCAAAGATATGAAAAGAATAACTCCAAAAATTAAGGGCGAAACCCTAAAAGGACGCCCCGGGTAGGGCGTTGTCCCAGCCCTGACATCTCAATACCTACTCATCAACTAGTTACACAAATTGATGTAGAAGTGTTTGTATGGTCTTTGTAAACTATAAATTTTAATTTAAAGACGAGGTGCTTGATATATTATAATAAATATTATATAATATCAGTATTATTTGCAGTCGTAGAAAAAGTATAGTATGCAACGCGTGTGAAAATCACTTTTCACACTAGTGTGAAGTTTGATGGCACGAGCCGTAGGCGAGTAACATAAATCACACAATAATAAAAAAAAATATTATTTTCAACACTTGTTTCACAATATACTATTTTTTCTATTTTGCGTTCAAAATGATATTTCGACACGTAAAAGAGCCTCTTTTCGCCACTACTTTTGTTGACTGGTTGCTATAATATTATCAAAATTGTTCAATATCAGGCCCACTAGCCGAAATTTCGACATCGCTTTAAATGAGATTTCTATTAATAAAGACGTCAAAAATGACAAGATGACCGCGCAACTGCTGATGGGAACTAAAATAAAATAATGATTTTCATCAAAAAACCTGCAAAATACAAAAAAATAGCATAAAATACACGTTTTAAAAGACATTTAGTGGGTCGTTTTCTAATGTCGTGCTCTTGCGAAAAAATATGCTGTATAAAGAAAAATCATTTTAATTATGAAATAGTTATTTACCTAAGAAGTTCGGAAAGTGGTACTTTTCGCACACGACGGAAGCGGAGTTAGTGCAAGCCGTCAAAGACACTTTAGGCAAGTGTTAGGTACGATATTTTTCCTATGAACATAAAAAATATAACTTTTTTTGGCAAGAGATATATTTTTAATAGAAAATCAAATACTATTTAGTGAGAATGTGCATCGGTATACATAGTATTATAACATTAAATTTGAGACTTTTGTAGGTAACGTTTTCATAAGTTTTGTAAAAAATCCCAGTGCATAAAAGTAACTTTACCGCACTCAAAAAGATATTTTAAATAAGTGTCCAAGTTGCCTTTTCCGTATTTCCGGTAAAGTAACTTTCAAGCACTGAGTGCGGAAAAGTTACTTTACCGCATTCAGTGCGGAAAGTACTGTTTCCGCACCCAAAACTGTGCAAAAAAGGCACTTTTCGGCGCGTAAGTAGGAAAAAATAGTTTCTGGTCACCTTGGAAATTGTTTTTTTAATATCCCACTGAAAAAAATTTAGTTTCCTATAAAAACAAAAATATCTTGAGTATGCCAAATTGACACAAGGTGATCTTGGGTCTGCTATTTGAAGATCAAAGCATTTTTCTTTCTTATTGCAACATAATCCCTTTTCCCGCGATTATTACATAACATTATACTCCAGTTTCTTTTCTGGTTGGAGTGGTAACTTCTGCTGAGCTGTAAACTTACTTGCTTCTATTGGTTATGTTAACCTGAGAGTAGAGCTGGAATCATTTATAGAAACAGACGGTATTTGGCTGTAAAAATAAAATGCCAATTATTTATGAAAAATATTTTAGCATTATGCTAGCTAATATCAAAAAAAAAAATGTTTCGTAGTAACATTTTCTTTGCTAATGTGTACCAGAATTTAGATGATTCATCTTTATATTGCTACCTCAGAGCGTATCAAAATGCGAATATGGATACTTTTGGGAATTTGAAAATGTCTCACGAAAACTTCGTACGTTACATCTCATTATTAGAAATAATATTCCAAATGAATTTTGAAAAACTTGCTACAGAAAATAATACTGTCAAATCATTTGTAAATGCTAGGCAACAGAATTTGAACATCCCTGTTCACATTTTGCAAAAAAATATTTAGTAAAGCTGGTTTTTAGAGTACGACTATATTACACATTAAAATATGCTAATAAAAAATTTAGAAATCCAAACAAAATGAAAATTGTGATATGGAAAAATCAGTAAATGTTTTGTACGAGATACGTGTTTTATTTACGCACTTTTGTATATTAAAATATTTAAAAAAAGCTTTAAAAGATATCCCTTTTTATTTCAAATCGTTTTCAAAATTATATGCTACGCCTCTGGAAAATCCCTATAATGCATTAGGCAGCCCCGTTCAAGGTCCTCGAGAGCTTGAGTGATCTATCAATGTCAATCAGTGTGTTAACCTACTGGTTTGTGTATTTACCGTGTTTTAGTCTTGTAGTAAAGTTCAATTTCAAATAAAATGTTAATAATATTGCTAAACTGCCATGCAGCATGCATCATAATACCGACACAGCTTAATGCTGTACTAAGCTATTACAGAGATGTCAAAAATTGTATTGATTAAAGTTGGCTATGAAATATAACCCGTCTTAGAATGTCAGTATGACATTAAACTTGACAGTTTTATTAAAATTATTTTAAAAGAATGACATAAAATAAGACAGGCATTTTCCATTCTTTTATCAATATGTATAATTTTTGATACCTCAGTACCCACCTTCATTCTCTATTGAGGCAGTCCCTACTGGATATTGAAATATTTCTACCTAGGAACAGGAAGGCGAAGTAGAAAGTTCTTGAATCCATGCAAATGTTACTGCTGCTTTTGAAAGTTTATATTGTATAGCATCTACACAATCTCTCTTTTGAAATACTTATTGCAAATTCTGTAATTCCGCAGTGAATCTCCAGAGAACTTCATTCCCAAATGCTCTTGCCATATTCTTGACCTAAAACATTTTTACAGACATTATTTAAATGGCATGCGCTATCTATTTGTGATAATGTGTCATTGGTGCAACACTAATACAGTTGACTTTTGACAGCTTTGAATGTACTTCGAAATGCATGTAAGCATGTCATCGACAACGCAATGTATATTCTTAGGCGTATGAAAGAAAATTCTACTAAATTTTCTTTGGGCGTATTCATAGATATCTTTCTTACTAACATTTTTAAGTAAAAAATTGCAAACATCTGAATGCCTGTATGAGCCCTAACATCTCTATGTTCATTGTTCAGATTCTGGACAATGAATATAGAAATGTTAGGGCTCGTACAGGCTTCCTGTGTAGGAAGTCGTAAACATTGTGGAAAACCTATCTTCTCAATCTTTTGATAAATCTGAATTGGATCTTTTAAACAAGGGTCTGAATTTTGCATTGCCTCCACCAAAGGATAACTTACTTGATATCGTAGGTAATATAGAAAGCTCTATTAAACATCTTCCTGACTCTACTAAAGGATTTGTAAGAGAAGCATGCAGGAATCAGATCTCAAAAAATGTAATTAATAATAATGTTAACTCTCGACCTGGAAAAGGGAAAAGTATAATCAAGAGATTAAAGGAGAAAGATGTTTTCTATCTAAAAGCTGACAAAGGTAATAAGGTTGTTATATTAGACAAAAGTGAATATTTTCAACGGGTTGATAATTTAATCGAATCCGGACCCTACAGCAAAATCTCAAGGAATCCATTATCTAAAATGGTAACACAAGTTAAAAACACTTTGAAGAAATGTAGCAACCTTATTTCTGATCAAATTAAATATAAATTATCTGTGAGTAATCCTACTATGCCGAAACTATATTGTCTTCCCAAGATTCATAAACCTGGGAAGGCAATGCGTCCCATAGTCTCGGCAATAGGATCGCCAACTTATAATATATCCAAGTGGCTAGCAAACCAGTTTGAAAATTTACCTATAAAACAACAGAATTCAGGAGTACTAAATTCCTTAGATTTCATAAACAAAATTAAAGATACGATTCTTAATGAAGGTGAAATTTTAATCTCGTTTGATGTTAGCTCATTGTTCCCTAGTGTACCAATCCCACAGACCTTGCAATACCTTGGAGAATTACTTGAGATGAATAGTTTTGATAATGAAATCAAACAAGAATATTTAACTTTAACCAAACTTTGCATGGATAAAAATTATTTTCAATATAAAAATGACTATTACCAACAACTTGAAGGCACGGCAATGGGCAACTGTTTATCACCGTTTTTAGCTAATCTTTTCATTAGTAAATTTGAAAATGAAATGAGTTCGAATATTTTCCAAGGGTATGGTACAGGTATGTGGATGACATTTTCGCGATATTCGACACAAAAACCGCTAATATTGAAGATTTTGTAACAAAACTAAACAACCGTTTCCCCACCATCCAATTTACTTATGAAGTCGAGAACAATGGCCAACTACCTTTCTTGGATACTTTAGTGATTAGGAACGATAATAACACCTTAGAATTTGATATTTACAGAAAAAATACTGCCACTAACCGATATATTCCTAATGATTCCTTCCACTGCGACCAACATAAAATGGCCAGCTTTCATTTTTTAGTACACCGTATGGTTAACTTTCCTCTTAGCAGAGAAAGATTTAATAAGGAAAAGGAAACAATTAGGAATATAGCGGAAGTTAATGGTTTCAATACTAACTTAATAAATAGACTAATTAATAGGCATTTGTTTAGAAAGACCATTCGTGATTCCACTTCTTTTGTTAATCAAGATGACAATACAAAATATGTTTCGATACCGTATAATCCTCAGTATACTAGAGGACTCCAAAAAGTTTTTAAGGAAGTAGGTTTAAAATTAGTATACCAGACTCAGTTTAATATTAAGAAACTATTAGGTGGTCCAAAGGACAAAATTGAAATGTTAGAAAGAAGTGGAATATATGAAATTGGATGTATGGATTGTAACCAAAAATATGTTGGGCAAACTAGACGATCTATACAGACGAGATTCAAAGAACATATAGCTCATTTAAAGTATGGTAGAACAGAAAAATCAAGTGTTGCCGAGCATGCTTTTGATAATAATCATAGAATAACAATACAAAATTTAAAATTAATTCATAATATAACTGATAGGAGATTATTAGACGCATATGAAAGTATGGAAATTATTAAATGTAAGAATAGTTTAAATAGAGATAGAGGGCCTATTCCGTATAGTCCATTGTATTGGTTAATCCAGCGTGACTAGTGGGATTCCAGGATTGGTTCTTTTTAGTTCCGCTTGATTGAGCAAACAGTAGTATAAAAGGGAGTTAGGTAGATTTTAATTTTAGTCTTAATCATCTCCTGATGATGCTAACATGGTTAGCGAAACGCGCGTCGAGTGCAAAAATTCTGTTTCGGTATTGTGGATAAAGCTCTGTTTTAGTGCATGTTGCCGAAGGTTCCAAACCCCAACATAGATGATATACAAAGATTGTTTCATTACTATTATTATTTAGACTTCAATTTGAGCGGATTGTTCATCTCTAGGCTCTTTCCATTTTCCCTAATTAAATAAGTTTGTAAAGTAACAACTTACCTTTCAAGATTTGCATGAAACTAGAACTACACCTTCGCTTCCCATTATTTGACAAGGCATAATTTGGAGGTTTCTTTGTTGAAAACACATTATTGTCTGTTTTTGCAATAAAGATGGGACTCTGAATGGGATATTTTCGGCCTGGCGAATAAAAACAGTGCAGGGAGAAAGGCTTTCCTCTAATAGCTTTCTAGATTTTGGGTCGCAAATCGGCCAAATCTTTAAAAATCGTTATTGAAAGTTTACCTAAATAAACATACTAAAAAAGCTCAGTATACCTACGGGGATAAATTGTCTAAAAATCATTTAATAAAGTCACAAAGTAGAAATCACAACTCAAAATAAATTAAATACTAAAAAATGGCCGATCCATCATCCATCAGACCAGCAACGTTGCCACGTTTTATTTATCGATTTATTTTATTACTTATGTCAGTTACTCTTTGCTTGCGTTAGATAAGAGTAAAAAATAATTATTTTACTAGACTATATTGGGATGTGTTACATTTGGCATTGTTGTATTTTTGTTCCTAGCGCCATCTGATAATCTTCTTTCACCATGCCAGAAAAGGATGCGTTAATACAGAATCAATGTACTAGATAAAGACGAAATCTCCGAAACAATAGGAATAAATTTTCTATTAAGTAGAGTATCTCATTGTTGTCTCTGCTTACACCCCAAAAATAATCAAATTCTTACCGAATGGTACACAAAATCAACCTGGTCTGGTCGCTATCTTAATTTTAACTCACAACACCACATCTCCCAAAAAAATCTGCCGTAATAGGACTAGCTGACAGTGCCATCATCCTCAGTAGCCCCGAACATCTACATAAATCCATAAAAAAACTCATACCCTAGAAAATTAATTGAAACAACTTTCAAAAACAGATTAAAAAAAATTAATAATGGCTGACAGACCAGAGTTCAAATTTCAGAACAAACAAAAAATAAAAAACAAATAATTTTATCTCTACCTTATGTACCCAATCTATCTGAAAAATTATTTTAGAAGCATGACATAACCATCAGTCACAAAGGGCATAACTTGTTGAAAAATAATTTTAGCAAACTAAAAAGCGAAATTCCGAAAAAAAAACATGTATGAAATACCACAGATCTATATAGCTACGCAACAGATGCCTACTCCGGTATTAAAAGTGTCGCTCGCCAATAATGCAATAAACTTAAATATTTTCCTATTTAGACGTGTTTTGCCCCCCCGTGTTGCCAAGTCGCGAACTGTAGTTTACCTTTCATATCACATTATGGTATTACTCATTTTCTTGGCAATCGTATGATATATTATGTCAAATTAAAGTTCATTATCAGATTAAGTGAATGGTGTGCTTGAACATGGGCTAAAACTCGCCTTAACTATAGGTGTAAAAGGTCATTACAAATTTTGTTAACTTATACTGTAATATCTCTTATTTGCATTAAGTAATAATATTATCACGCAGGTTTTTGTTCCGAAGATCAAAGGAATATTTGAAATGTGTATCGACATGTCAAAGTACCATTTAATTTTGTTTTAAACTCTACTATCAATATTATAAATTTGTTCATTTAAATTGCCGTTTCATTAATAAACTATCATACTTAATAAAAAATTTAAAAATCGTATTTTTCTAAAAAAATATGTTTGTGTTAATTTGATACATAAATATTAATAATAAAACTCGATGATTTGAGCGGGTCAAAAAGTCAGCAGAAATGTTGTTCGACGTGATATCTTGGCAACACCGACCCGTTCCTAGACGACTGGTTCACCCGCTCACGAAAGCCGGTGAACATTTTTGGCCCCGCGCAAAAAGCAGTGGAAGAGGTATCTGTTGCGTAGCTATATAGATCTGTGGAAATACCCTGTAAGGACTGTCCAGCAAATTATATCGGCCAAACTAGTCAATATTTACAAAATCGACTAAACGGACATAAATATGATCGAAAAAATATGACTGCACTAAAAAGTATGAAGCATGGTGATTGTAAACACACCTTTGATTTCGAAAGCACAAACATCTTAAGAACCGAACCACATAGAAAAAAATGGAAATTCTATGAAATGATTGAAATTAAAAAGAACCCACAGGCTGTCAACGACAAATCGGATATCAAAAACCTTAATAAAATCTATTTTAATGTTTTAAATTGATAGGTATGTTGTTGATGCAATAACTTAATGGCCGAAGTTTTTGTTTTGAGAAGTCGGTAGAGAAGACGCTTCATACATACATAGTATATCAATTGATATGTTTTATAATTACAATATATTTTTTTAATGTAAAATACCACCCCCCCCCCCCCATTTATTTTATTATGTTTTTACTGCTACCAACATCCTCCTGCCGTAGTTCACAATCACTATTTGTGTGAATTATAATAAGAAAAAAGCTACTATAAATAATTTAAAATTAATAATAAAAAAAACCAAACATGGGAAAAAACAGGTGTTTATAGGATGAATGCGAGGAAACCTCAGTACCGCAGTTCAAAATTTTATCTCGTGCATGTCGTTGTACCGTCTCCGATAGTATGTTTTGCTTTTTGTCTGCTTTCAGTTATATGTCTATCTCTTGGGTGTGCCTCTTAATATGTGTGCTTCCCTAATTTTATGAGTCATGGATTACAAATCTCTGACCATGGCAAGCTAAAAAAATGTGTTTGTTTGTCTGGCCTCTGCAACTAGGGGTGTTTGTTTTTAGTGACAAAGTTACAAGTTGATAAAGACTGTAAGAGGTCGAAACGTACTTGTAATACAAACAGATAAAAGATAACCTGACTGATGCATGCCTGCCTAACAAGTGCAAACATTTTTATTTATTGGACCAAATTTCC
>MU196058.1:0-10868 GCA_016904865.1 Pissodes strobi
GAAAATTGGCTTTGAAAATAATTTGTCGATTTATTGCATGATGATAAAATCCAAATGAATGTAGTATTTTTTTCTAGTTGGCTATATTACAAGCAATCGGATTTTATCATCATGCAAGTAACGCAACAAAATATTTTTAAAGCCAATTTTCTCATAAACGGTGCATCTTAGAGATACAAATCAAGAGTACCTTTTTACGTAGGGAAACCCAGATTTTCAGATTTTAAATGAAAAAAATTTAAAAGTGAACCCACAAAAATGTTATGACAGTTTAGTTGCCTGTACCACACCAAATGTCACGGCTCTGACTAAAATTTAAATTTTCTAATTGGAGAAACATAATCCTCATGTTAAAATTATCCTAATACCAAAATTTCAAAGGCATAGCTCTAACCGTTTCGGAAATATGGATTAAAAATCATCTTCAGGAGGAAACCTGTTAAGGGCTGTAACTCTGTTAGGGTGCATTTTTCGACATATGTTTATTAAATAAACTAGATGCCATTTTCTATGTAGAATGCGCTGTTAAAATATTTTACACTAATTTTGGGACACCCTGTATAATATACCATTAAATAAATAAATAATAGTATATTTTGTAAATAATATTTCATTTACACGGTTGGTCAAGGGAGCAAAAAATCTTAATATGTGTTCCACCCATATATACCAAAAATTAGATGCCAACAAGAATTTGTTTTTAGAGAATCGCTGGAGCCCAAAGTTCCCCTTATATGGTTGAATATATTGAACTTAGCTTTACAACATTGTTCAAAAGACGAATCAGTTTCCGGAGCCCTGTTATATAGATTCTCACAAATTCTTTTACAATTTTCGGAAGACACATCGTCGAATAAATGGGGTAGAGGTCTGCTGAATGTAATTGGTTTGAGCAAATCGGAAACTATAAGTATAAAGTAAGTATTTAGTTTGAAGTAAATATATTTTCAATATGGTACCGTTTTCTTAAAAGGTGTCAGTTCAGTTTTTAGTGGTGCTTTTGGACGACACATCATTAGAGCCCAGCAAATAAATTTCACTGCTTTTAGGACATATGTAAAATATCTTTGGGGTATCGGTCTTTATAAGGGCTTTTAAATTGAAAGGCTTTTTTAAGCTACTCCAAGCTATCGAAAATTTTTATTTATTTCGTCAGGGTGCTTACAGAGCTCTATCTCGAATATTTCATTATTACGTATAAGAAAATATTTGGCATTAGGTTTAAATATAATTAATAAATTTGGTTATAACATTTTTGAGTACTGGACGTTCGGACACTGACACTAAAATTAAAGTTTTAGATTCATTTGTCGGGCCATGGCGGGTTATATTCTAGCACAATTGCCAGGTATGAAAGCTATGCAGCAGAAAGTAAGAACGGTATCAAACTCGCCATCCGCAGTTGGCATGCCAGGCGGAAACAGTGAATGCCCTAAAGTTTTGCTTGAATTGGATTTTCGACAGTCCCAAGGAAAAATCAAAGAGTTAGCTGCGGTAGCGTTGGCTAAGGTAAGTTCAGGTAAATCCCTAGTAAGATTTCCGAGCTGAAATAATTTATTATTTCGATTTAAAATAGGTTTTATGAGGATGGGAAAGAAATAGAAGTTTCTATATTGAATTACAGTACATACATCGGGAAAATTAGAGGATATCAAATTTTACTTTTTGGATGAATTATTTATTGAATATGTATTAAGGTGAAGCGAAAAAATGTATTTTAGATTTATTTAAAAGCTTGGGCGGAGGTAGGACTGAGGTATAAGGTATACAAAGAAAGCGTTTGTGGCAAGAATTTGGACCATGTTTTGCACATTTGGCAGCAAAATCATTAGTCTCCGTGGGAATAAAACATTTGACATAAGTTGTGAAACTATTATTATTATATACATATACATTTTCATAGCTACCAACCGTTCCAACAATTGCGATTTCTATCAAATTTCGTTTTAATTTATCACTACAGGAAAAATAAAAAGATTGTGGGAATTGTAATAATTTGCAAATATACAATATACATATACTATCATTACAAACAATCCGAGAAAAATTATATATTCAACTCGACAGCAAAGTAGATTGACTGCCTTAGCTGAACTATCAGCCGCGGCAGTCAATCTACTACTTTGATGCCTAGTAAAACAAATAACTATTCTTAAGTATTTTAATACTCCGTATCTTATAAATGAAACCAATTTTTTTTTAATTGCAGATTCAGGATCCGACTAATTCGTTACACAATGCCAGTTCATTTTTGTGGATGTTATTGAAACAATTTTATATAAAGCCATACTTGAAGGATATAGATGAGTAGCGATAAATTACTCTAGTTTTATTAATGTTTTACAAATATTGTATATTATATAAAAGTAATAATCAGTGTAAGTTAAATTAAAAGCGTATTTTCTGTGATGACGTAAAACAATATAATAATATGACCACTAAAATAGGTTTTGTAAATGATTAGCATTTTTCTAAGTAAATGTGACAAAGTATAAAGCCAAATTCCCTATCTAGTTATTCCTATTAATCTGCATAAGAATTGTTAACATGACAAATTAGAAATTATTATATCTTTATTATTATTATACCTATCGCTTTTTATTTCCATTCGCTCTCTTCTGAGTAATCTAAAAAGATTATTATAAATAATCATCATTAAATAATAATATGATTGAAGTAACAGCCGAAGGTCAGGAAGGCTCTAGTTACAAATTGAAGAATTTCCCTACATATTTTGATATATGGTCTAACAGAGAGACTCGTAAACAATAAAGGGAAATAAATTCGTAATAACTCCCACTAGAGAGTAGTCAGTATTTCGGTGTTCATTCAGATCAATTGTTAATACTTCGATTAACAAAATGGGTTTTTGATTTAGGAGAAATGGTAGCAGATAATGATAGAATTGGGTTGAAAGAGGAAAATGCGTCAGAAGATACAAATGCGCTGCACTTTTTTCCACTGATGAAAATGGTTTTCATATGGTTTTAGTAAGGGTATACTAAAGCTAAGTAAAAAAACTCTCTGTCTGATCTGTAAGCATGGCAAAGGCGTCTGGCAGGTGAAAAACTGATTTTTTTTTATTTATCATATTTTGGCAGTTCTGAAAATTTGTCAGATGTCAGATTATTGCCATTTTCGTAAGTGTCATGATCTGCTTTAGTAAATAGAGAGTTATTAAGCGAACTAAAAATAACAGCAGTTTTGGGCGGTGTTATGGTTAAAGTTATCGATAACGATGACGACGCCTTTTATAAAAGATATTTTAAACCTCTTAACACGAACGTCAAAAATCCTCTTAAAAATAACGGCAATGGCAAATGACATTTGTATAGTATGAATATAGTAACAACACCATCCAGACTAACTCAAACTTAGATTTCCAGTCTATTCAGTTGGAATAGGACGTTTTGGTTTGTTTTCGGAATTCAAAATTTACACCGACATTTCAATCACCTCATATCCATCCCCGTATGAATTTCCCTTATTTGCAAGATTATTTGGCCTTTATTTATTCCAAGAAATAATATGGCCCTACAATATTTAAAAATTCAAAAAAACATGTTTAAGTTTTTTAAAGAAACTTAGAAATATTCCAAGTTAACTAATAAAAATATAATTTCTATACGTTTTCAAATTTGTCATCGAACAATCAATCAAATTTCGTCAAACTCAAAAGAATGTTAGTAGCTTCTAAGCGCATTGGAAACATTGCAGCCCATGAAATAACCAGAATGATTACGATGACACCTTCTTTATTTTTTCGTAATTAACGGAAACCGTTATCGTTAATAATGTGAAGGTGATAACATTTTAGTACTGCGCATGTTCACAATAACGATAACGACATGCTGAAACAAGTGGTTTAAAATATCTAATGTAAAATACTAAATATTTATAACGAAGAAAATAAGTCGACGCATTTTTTTTTATCTTTGGAACCCATCGGAAAATTTTTGCCAGAGTCAAAAATTCTTGATTGTTGTCACCAGTGGAACAAACTAAGAGATATACACCGACTACTGGGAAAATAAGAGCGAGTCTGCTAGTACTCAAGACTGATGTGTAAACATATCCTATAACGACATCGGCTGTAAAAAAAATTACAACAGCACGTGTTCCCAAGCGGTCACCCATCCAAGTACTAACCACGCCCGACGTTGCTTAACTTCAGTGATCGGACGAGAACTGGTATTTTCAACATGCTATGGCCGTTACCTATACATTTTAGCTTGTTCAAGAATAAACACATTCGCATTTATAATATTAGTTAGGATTCTTTAATAATACTTACTGGCAGCTTCGGAGTGGATTAATTCACTGCACAAATTCGACACGAAAATCTAATGCCACCAGGAATAACATCAACATATGGGCACATCTTATTTACCTAATAATCTTGGGCCGACATCCTTTGATTTGGGAAAGTCAATAATCACCTTTTTCAAATTTTAGAAGAGGGCTATAACTCAATATTGTTTTAAACGTCTGGACATCTGAATAATACTTTTGACAGTTCGTTTAATTTAAAATAATAATAATATGCTTTTTTATCGTCTAAAATCCGTTTAAAAACGATTTTAAATGACAAAATTGTATAAAAACCCGAAAATTCGGACTTTTTTAGGACGATAGCCGTGGCTTTGGACGAATTTGTCGTGGATTTTTGAAGCCAAAATTCATTTTAAATTCAACCGTCCATTAAAAATAAGCTGTGCTATGGATCCAAATGCACTGCGAATATCATATAATAAAAATAATACTTTTGACGGGTCGTTTAATTTAAAATATACTTTTACAACGATTTTAAATGGCAACATTGTATAATAATACAACCTAGCGGCTAGAATCGGTTTACACATTCCGTCCCCACATTTCCGTCCCCCCATTTCCGTCGCATTTGCCGAGATTTATCCTCATACCGCCGCGTACAACTGTGACAACTACAATTGCTTTAGGGTAAAATCGGATTCCTTTTTATATCGTTGCTGCAACCAATTCTCCTCTCTCTCAAGCTCTTTGATGTCACTTGCTCTGCAAAGTGTTTACAACCGCCAATTTAAAATTGACTATGATGTTTGTTGGCTTCAAATTGGCATTCAGCGTCATTATTTTTCATACAATCTAGCAAAAATTTGTTGTTTTTTGTACTGAAGCAATGCGTACACCCACGGAATGGTCCGTCCATATCACATAATTGGAAGAAAAGGGCAGGGGTTGTTTTGAATTTTCCATCCATGAACCAGAAGTCGGAGATTTGCATTTTTTCCGAAAATTAACATCCTGTTCGTATCATGTGCGCCGGAATCAAACAGAAGAAAGTCTTGTCCATCGTGGATAATTCTGTAGCGGTCCGAAATTTCGATGTCACTTACGTTAGGCGGATATGGTATTGAATTTTTAACTGCTTGCCTTTACCTTCTAACATTTCGGCGTAAATGGTGGACTGTCCGCAACTTCGCTCTTCCGTCTTCAGTAACAGGCGCAAAAGATGTACAATGATTTGCTGTGGTGTTTCTTCGGATTCTTCTGCAAGCCTCTTAATTTATGCAACTACTTTACATACTTCTTGTTTAGCTTTATCTGGAGCGTGGCTATGATTGCTACAAGTTCTTAACCACAGAGCTTAATTTTGGCTTTGCACTCGTACTTGTTACGTCTTCTTTCGCACTCAACTGATACAACACCATTCGCCAATTCATTTTGCTTGACATAGGTAAAGCATTCAAACAACACATTTTTCTCTCTTCTGTTCAATTGTATGAATTACATCATAGAAAAGCGGTTGCCAGCATGTTGATAGTATATTATCAAATGTCATGTTGTGCCCTTGTAAGTTTGGTATATGTAAAAAAGGTGACAACGGAAACATTCACCCCTTTTTTCTACAGATTTAAACATACATTTTTTATTTAGTACAGGGGGTAAATGTCCGGACAATCACTAATTGTCCTAGAAACTGAAACTACCCATACCCCAGTCGTGTGTTTACACGCCAGAGTCTAGTATTGGCTGTGATCGTCACGTGGACTATTGTTTCTTTGAAATAATTTATTATTGAGGACCCTATATTTTAGCTGTGCGCGTAGCAGGTTCTTTTAGAGTTTGAATAAGTTTAAGTTTGTTTATTGAATCTTCGAGTAACAGCGTAGCTCTTGTCTCTATAACGCGAATAACAGCAATAAAAGCCAATTTTCCAGAGAACACAATTTATTTTAATAATAATTAGAAATTTATGCATTGAATATTCTAGCGCACTATCCATTTTAAACCTTACCAAGTTTAGCAATTTAGTAAAGTAAAGTCGTACAATTGAAAAATAAATCATAACACAATTTTAACAAATAAATCCCTACGCATTTCTTCAATCAGTAAATTGGACAGTAATAAAATCATACACAAGTTTATCAATTTGGTAAATTAAAGTCGTACAAATGGAAATTAAATCACAACACAATTTAAATAAATAAATCCTTACGCATTTTATCAATCAATAAATTGGACAGTAAAATTGTAACAAATAAAATCATACACAAGTTTATCAATTCGTACAAATGGAAATTAAATCACAACACAATTTAAATAAATAAATCCTTACGCATTTTATCAATCAATAAATTGGACAGTAAAATTGTAACAAATAAAATCATACACAAGTTTATCAATTTGGTAAATTAAAGTCGCTCAATGGTATAAAAAATATATCCGACTTAATTTTATAAACATTAATTATGTTTGACCAAACTATAGTGACCAATTTGCATGAAACCGCTATCAAAAATAAGGTGGCAAATAATGGCCCACGGCGAAAAGGTATACTTCATATTTACATTACTCCATTTAACCTCATTTGTTCGCCTCTATCAAACCGCCAATGACCAACCAACAGACACTCTATACCTAATTGCACGTAAGTCAGTCCCTTGCACCAGAAACACTAACTTTGTATAATATTAACTTGCAGTACATCAAAGATCTTTAGTTTTTATTATTTTTTTCATGCGGAGGAGATACTCCAGCCGCTGGTCGATTCGCTGAGCAGGCAAAATTTTACATTTTTTCACGCGGGGAAGATGCTTCAGCCGTGTGTCGTTTGCTGACCAGGCTAAGAGATACATTTTTTAACGCAGCGGCGATACGCCAGCCTTGTTCAGTGGTAGATTTTGAATTTTTGCAAGCTTCATAACCCATTCAATAAGTAATTTATTTTTATTTATGTATAGTCAATATTAATATCCAATTTCAGCAAACCAGCCAAACCTATACCTAAGTTGCCTTTAAGACCTCCATATTAATTCAAACACCACTTCACATTACTTTATGTCAAACCCTACATTTTGTCCATAATTAATTCTTGGCATCATTCCTACATATGTTATTCCTACGGAGTGTTTTACCAATTTCTTTATTTACATGACCTAATTGGCTTGACTGAAACCCGATAATCTTGTCTAATTTGACCTGGATACCGTTCTCTAAATCTGTACCACATTTATGCCATCGGTAACGAATATTTCTTTTTTTATGATTATCTTGTATCAACTCATGACACATGTGGTGAATTGGTAATTTGATTTTATTTATTAAAGTAATTTAACCTTGTTAATGGCACATAATTTTATAATCTTTTAATTCCCAAAGAAAGAGGACATAATTATCATGTTTGTCTCGTGACGCAAGTAACTTGTGTTGGTAAATTTATATTAGTTATTTATCTATTTTGCTTTACCAAACCCGATTTATAGAGTCAGATAACTGAATAGGTGTAATACATTAACGAAAAATGTGAGCTATGTGCTACTGAAATAATTTCTCCCCTGTAATTTTACCCAGTTCACTTTGGACTAATTCAGGATCGGTTTGTTTCGACTCTACTGTCTTAGTACGCTTTCGCGTGACTTTCGGCATTTTGCTAGATAATTTAACTGTTCGTTATTTTACTTGAAAAGCAATGAAAGGGTTATAATCGAATACTTGTCAACAGTTTCGCAGCCGCGCAAAGACGACGCTCTGTTGCCACGAACATAGATTACCCAATTTGCAGCCTTCGAAACGTCGCCAGAGGGTAACATAACTTCATGCAATTATAACCCTTTGGTTTGCCAATAATTGACAGCAGTTTCGCAGCCGTTCAAAGACGTTGCTCTGTTGCCAATAACTTAGATTACCCAATTCGCAGCCGCCGTAACGTCGCCAGAGGGTAACCTATCTTAATTTAACCTCAATATCTATCAACGCTATGAAATCCCTTTGCAAAATGTCTTTATTGATACCGTTGACTAAGCCAGCCAGTTTCCCGTTGTTAAGACAATAATATCAATGAAATTAGATATACAACATTCGAAGACGTCGCCAAGGTATATCCAATTTCTCGCAAAGGGAACCCACAGCATTCACAGGTACTCGTACGCACCTTAAAACTGCTAGCCAACAAGTGTGTCGATTGAGTCACGTATTTTCCTTTTTATAGGGGTCCGCGCTTCCCGTTGAAACAGACCGACCCTAAGTATGCGAATTAACAAAGAAAAGTTCTAAAATAATGAAATTCACCCACAAAATTGGAATACACTCAGTATTATAATAAGCTTTAAAAAACGCTCATTTCATGCAATCGTACCAAATAAGGGTCGAGGGGCAGGTAGAATAGGGACGCGCGCCGGGAATCCGGACTAACACCCGATGCGAGACCGATAGGTACGTCTTTGTCTAATGCAGTGGTTAAATGTGTGGGATTGGAATGTTTGATATTTTCTTGTCGCACTTACAGAGTTAAATGTGATCATTTCCATATAAAAACGCGACAAAAATCACGGATAAGCAGAAGAAACCTTCTCTCTAACCCTATACCTTCGCTTTCGGGTTGAGTGGTTTTCCCTATATACCTTCGCTTTCGGGCTGAGTGGTTTTCCCTATATACCTTCGCGTTCAGCTGAGTGGTGTCTTTACAATCTTAACCTTATCCCCTTAAACTATTTCCTAGCAATTATCGTTAATTCCTATATAGGAAAATGTTTGCAAGTTAGGCATTATTTAGATACTTAGAAATTAGAAAATATTTCAAGAAACTATTTCTCCTCCACTTAATTGTAATAATTAGTTATAGTGTTTACATATTAGAAAAATATGTGGTTAATAGCTTTTCATTTTTAAATTACAACTGTAGCTCTTCTAGACTCACGTGACTTCTTCGTTACTAAATCTTAGGTCTTTCGAACCAGCTTTTTGCCCTTAAAACTTTTTATTCAAATTCAATAACATTATGGCGGATATTATATATTGCACGATAAAAAAACAAGTACAATTTTGAATAATTTTAATAAAATATATTAACATCACACTTTGTCCATATCTACAATATGCTATAATAATTGCATTAATATTAACCTCGCATACCTATTATATGACCAGATCATTGTATAGGTACTGCTGCTCAACATGTTGACGTGGATATTACATACAGTTCGTCATCGTCAACGCTAGATGGCGTTGGCGATGGTGATAAGGTTAAATTATTTTTTTCTTCTTGATTTTGAAGCATTTGTCGAAAGTCTTGAATCGACTCATTAAGGAACCATAATTTTGAAAGTAAGGAGAGATCTTGTTCACGTAGGATATCCTAAAAATATAATATTATAGTTAAAAAAAACTGTAATTATTATATACGACTGCAGTCAGTGATTTAGCCATTTGGAAGAACGGTCTCTGCTTAATACGATGTCGTACTTTTTATCATTTTAATGCATAGTCTGTTATCAAAAAACCTTCATTTTAAGTGTCTTTTAAAACGTACATGTATATAAGTGTTGCACTTATAAGTGCAAACATTTTTTTTCAAATTGTTTGCTATTTGTAAATTGGTATTATATTGTTTTTCAATAAACTTGTTGATCTTAGGTTTGAGTAATTTACTAAAATGTTGTGACACAGTAAATAGTTTCGGTGGTAGGATCCTTGTGAAATATCGTTGAACAAAAATAATACTAGGGATAATTAGTACACCGCATTTAAATGTTTCAAAATAATTTAATGAGATATTTTTCGCTACATATGTTTCGGCTTGATGAGGCCTTGATCAAGAGTAGTTGTATTCTAAAATCTAACATTGTTATACCCTAGTAAACCGCCTGGCGGTATTTTGTTTTATTGCACCTGCATAATTATGCAGGTGTTTAAAGAGCAGGTCAGTTGGTCGTTCGTATTTAAAATGTCTGTTTTTTTGTGACTTTTGGATTTCTAGGTACTCCAAAAGGTTCAGCCTTTTGCTTTTTGTTTCCATGTGTAAAAGTTTGACATTATTCCTATCTATAAAAATACAATGTTCTGCCAAGCCAGAGTTTTTAATATTATGTAAAATCTATTTTTTGTGTTCTTTAATCCTGATATTTAAGTTTCGACCAGTTTGTTTTACGTGTACAACTTCACAGTTCACACAATTTGCTTTGTAAACACCAGATTTAGATTGTTTGTCAATTTTGTCTTTATTGTTTATTAGTCTTTTCCCTAGTTATTCTTATTAACCTGAATTGTTTTACAGCCAAATTTTTTTTTTTTAATTTTTTTTTTAATTTTATCTGTAATTTTCGGAATATAATTGATAAATTTAAACGGCTCCTTTTCTAATTCTAATGTAGCGTTATAAAATTGTTTAGTTAAAATGTTGTTCCGTTTTTTCGTTATTAATTTGTCAATCAAAGCGATCTTATAACGTTATTAATTGCAATCTGTTTAATAATGGATACTTCTTTTTGGAAACTCGCCGAGTCTAGGGGAAAGCTGAAAAGTCTATGGATGAGACTATGAAAAGCGGAAAGTTTTTCTTGCCAAGATTGGTTAGAGTCTTTATGAATTATTGCATCTATTGTTGTTGG